>CAJDSM010018185.1:65746-78895 GCA_903981925.1 Ostrea lurida
AAGAGAAAGTTTTTTCTCTGTTTCATATTGACACACGTTGGGACATTAATTAAATCTTCGCGACATACTCAAATATTCTCATAATTGTGAAGAATTCTGATGCTCAGTGATTGTAAAACGAACACTGAAAAGTATCTTCGTCAATGCGATTGAGGTACTTCTTAAAAATAAGTGATTCCTTAAGATAGGGTTCATTATATTACTAATTCTTGATAAATTAAAATTATGCATACTGGAACTAGTCTCGTTTTTTAGAAAAGACATTGTCAGTGATGGTGACTTGTTTAGTTGAAAGTTAAATTAATTAATAGATAGAAAAAATGTTAGGCATTGGGGGATTTTTATTATTTATATTTAATAATTTTGCAAATTATCAGGCAGGCGCAAGTGAGAATGATTTTTTGCTTGTTCTTTGTAATTTGAATTTTGCATGTTTACAGTGTAGAATGATTATTGATATAGTTTTTGGTTTGTATGGAAGATTGCTAGGAGAGATTGATGACGTTTATTAAAGAAAAAGGCAATAAAGAGTATCTAACTTTTAATTTCTTCGTCTTTTAGGATCTCTCTTCTCATGCCCTTCCTTCTCAAATTAACTAGATTTTCATTTTTAAACAATTGACACCAACATTAAATAAAACCCCATTTCATAAGCTAACAAAATAACCGAAAAAAAAATTAGGTCCCAGGCTTGTCATTTTTAAAAGACACAAGAGATTACTGCAGAAATTACAATCCTTTCGTTAAATCAAGGCCTAACAGATTGCACTTTCCTCATTCTTTCTCTTGAGTTGCAGTACGATTTTTTTTTTCCCGACATTAGTTAAGTTTGATATATCTTCTTTCAATCCAAATATTAGTTTTCTATTTAAGCGTCATTTGCTTCTACATACTATCCCTTGATTTTTATACTCCGTAATTACTGAACTCTCCTTCGTGCTCTACGGTTCTCTAAGGGTTCTGTCGTAATGTTCTACTTTCTTGATTGATAATTTCTCTAGCACTGGATTCTCCTAACGGTCTCACTGAACATTGCATTCTATATGATATTGAAGTCAGTGTTTACTGCTCAAATTATTTTCTCTTGTATCTAATTCATGATAAGTGAATTTGTCAGCATAAATAGAGAAGATCAAGTTTAGTGACAGGAATTTGGTGAAGGAGATATTCTTCGTACAAGTATAATATATACTCGCTGATGTGTTTTTAAATTGGAGTATTGCAGTATATTTTTCAGTACAATATATCATATCTATATTCACATTATTTAACTATGCAGTCCTATATTTTGTGCGTTAATAAGAATACCAGATTATAGATACTTATGATTTTGTTTTGAGGATATGGAATTCTATATTTACTGATTTCAGACATAAGCTGTACAGTAATATGCTAATAACATTGCTGGGTGTTATGGAAAGGTGCGCATGTGTACAATGTGTTTTTCTTATACAGAGATAGCAGATCCTGGGTCAAGATGTGTCATATTGACTGTTTTTGGTGATTCACCGAGTCATGAATATTATCTATTGTATTATACCATTGTTTACATTGCAGGAGGACAACAAAATTTACAACGACGCAATTAATGATACAATCAAAAGGGTAGACATCGACATTTACACATATAATAATCAGTAAAATGAATTCAGCTTTTTTGATTTAAAAATAGTTACTTATCAACATGTAAAATTCGTGGTTGTTTTTAATATAATTATTTGCTCGATCATTATTACTGATAATGGCCCTATATATTATACAACTATTTTAGCACTTAAGCTTTGTTCAGAGTTATCGATTTTATAGAATATTATAATAAGTGCAATATATCAAATCAATAATGTTTAATAAAGTTTACATTGTTTTGGAGAAGGGCATTTGATAATGATAGTAATGATCATTACCGGGTGCAGAGTGCGCAAGTACAGATATTGTTAGAGCTACGACTTTATTAGTTTGTATATTGGCCATGCCCGCAATATTGCAGTAACATTTGACTTAGAACTGTATTAATATCTAATGCTATCCTTACCTACTACTTCACGCACGTCTGACATACGCGGATTTGCAATAGAAACTACATTATACGCATCAAGTGTCATTGATTTTGTTATACAATACTAGAGTTATCTACAACAGGTAAACGTAAATAGCAGCAACATTTGGGTTTTTCGGGATCCAACCAACCGCACTGGCCACTGTTGAAAATATATTTCAATCCACCTCTCCATTCCCAGCTAGCATATTGTTTAAACAGTTGAGTGAAGTGTACCTTATCACTAAACAAAAGTTGGTTTATTATTCTATTATACTAATGAGGTCCGAATGCAGATCCTTACATGTCGCTGCCCTATTAACCGCGTTTCGTATGCTCTCCATGCCATGCCTACAGAAAATCACAATTTGCACGTGGCAAATTTGGGACCGAATGAGTTTGTGTAGGACTTTGGCCCCTTGTTGGTATTAATTTGAAATGATGCATTTGGGTCTCCAAATAATTTTCGCCATAATAATTTGGGATATCCCTTCAACTTAGCCAAGTAATAAATTTGTCTCGCAATGATCCACCTCATTGCTGGTTTATTCAACATGATTTCTAGTATAGAGTTAACAATATAAATCATATACGGTACCAATTACATTACCGGTATAATCAATATTATTACTGGATATGTCAATATCAGTATTGCTATACCCAGCAATATTACTGGATAGTCAATATCATTACAGTTAGACAATACACTATTGATCTAGTCAACATTTATTATTGAATAGTCAACATCATTACTGGTTTATGATCCAGATCATTGCGATGAATTCAACAACATTACTGGTGTGGTCACCTTCATACTGGATTAAACAACCTCATTCCTGGTATAGCTAACATCATTTAAGACATGAAGCTAATTTTGACATACAGTGAATGTTATACGATGTAATATAACTTGGTGCAGTTTACTTGAGTCAACTGTTTTGGTTATAATGTGCTAAGATTGATTCTATGGTCGTTATAACGATTTAGTTTANTTGATCACTGTTTGTTATATGTGCCTTTTCATGGAAAATAGAAGACATTTTGAGAATGATATCACCAAATTCGTCACTCTCAATCATCATCATTTACGAATTTTCATTGAAAACAGGCAATGTACAAGCTTGAGGATTTTAAAATCTTGTATACACTTTTCCAAATATACTTCTGTATCAAATATTGCAAATCCTATCAATTTCTGATGCAGTAAATTATACTTTCCCTCAAAGTTATTGCAAATCTTAAATGTTTAGGACCATCTGCGAATTAAGACTTGTATATGTACACACCATAAAATATTGGGAACTTCCTCGTAACCATTTCAGACACATTGAGGTGCGAGATAGCGGGGAAAATGCAAAGAACAACGTACGAGGAGGAAGAAGAGATAGACGGAAAATGCAAGGGAGAAAGAAGAAGTGAATGGAAACAAAACAGTTTCCAAACTTTGGGAGACTGATACGCAGAACAAGAACAAAAATTATCACATCAGTAGCGAAAGTGAGTCTGGAAAATCATAACGAGACTGCCCATGCCCGTAGCCACACATAGTACTTGCACTTAGTCTAGTTTTGCACTTCATTTTCCGCAAGTCGTTTTTCCTCTTCTGAAACCTAGAACAAAGGTTCTTATATATTATATAACTTGATTACATTTTAGAGACGAAAACTTCCTTGAACTATTTTATCACAAATTTATCAAATATTTTATGTACACTTTTATAGCATACGCACATGTAATGTCAACATAATACATGATTAATCTAGATATCATTTGGTTAGGAACAATATTATAATCGTAAGTTGCAAATAAAAGTCGATTGATATACCTTTCTGAGTTTGTGTCTTCGGTATAATATTCTACTAAATAGAACACATATTCCTAGAGTCCCCACTCCACCAGCCACGAGTGCCACAAGCATACCGGTTTTCTCTGTTGATATGGAAGAGAATTAAGATTAAAATATTCACTTTGCTGTTGATTGGTGGTAAGGAGTATAAAACTATTTACAATTCACAGTGGCGGATCCAGAGGGAGGTTCCGGGGATTGGAACTCCCCCTTCGTCAGAAACGTTTGCTAGAAGGAGTAAATACATGTATAACGCATGATGAGGTGAACCACCATCTTTAAATCGAAAAAATATCTATAGTAGAAACTCTTCCCCCTTTTCAAAAAAATCATGTATCCCGCCCCAGATCTTGTTTTTAATTTTAGGATTTACACAGCACGTATATCACTCCGTTATCCGATGTAACAATTTCAATCTTAAATTTAATTTATTCCTATTTTGTGTAGGAAAGTGTTGCTGACGTTCATGTAAACGTGGCTAATTGTTTCTTTGTGTAATTATACTTAAATGGGACATAAACAACAAACAATACAAACATTATGAACTCATTCTTTATCAAAATAATTTCAGAAAAAATAGTTTGTATTTCATCAAGATAACACCATCATTTTATTTGATTCTACATAAATATATAACAAAATATATAGAGTTTTAGTATTTCATTAAATTATTCAATAAGTCATCAAAAGAAATTCAAACAGTTTAACTTTATTTTAGAACCTGTAGCCCAGTTCCATAAACTGGCATGTACACGTACAAATGTAGCTTAATGTCGTTACATTCATTTTTTATATTGATTACACATATGTAAGTTTTTGATTTAAAGAGATCCCGTTTTATGCGAAGTAGAATTTATTCAAAAACTGTTTCGGGATAAAAGCAAAACACTTGGCGTGTTCTTCAAACTTACATATAAATATATAGATGATGTCCTATCAATTAATAATCGTAATTTTCATAATTATGTTCGGTTGATATATCAGGGTGAACTCGATATAAAGGATATCACAGAATCTGACATATCTACTTCATATTTGGATATTTTACTTAATATTGACTCTAATGGCAGACTGCCAACTACATTGTATGATAAGCGTGATGACTGTAACTTTGCAATCGTCAACGTCCCTTTTCTATATAGAAATATAGCACTATCGCCTGTTTATGGTGTGAATATCTTCCAGTTGATTCGATACGCAAAAGCATGTCATGCAGATGAGGACTGTTTAAAGCAATGCGAACTACTAACAAAAGTATCTATGTTGCAGGGCTATGACGATTCTCGTTTACAGTTATCATTTCTACGGTCGCTATAGTGACCGTGTTTACGATTACAAATTACAAAATATCACTAAGACATATATTGTCATACCCTTTGTTAGACATTTTCCTACTAGATTTGACGACGGGTAATCCCGTTTACTTTGTTTCGACTACGGGCTCACGGCGGGCATGACCGGTCGGCAGAGGACGCATACTCCTCCATGGCACATGATCCTGCCTTCGCTTTTCTCGGAAATCCGTGTTGCCCTACACACGACTTTGTATATACATGTCTATGTTTAGGGGGATTATGATTGCATTTAATTAACTTCTCCAATTTATACAGTAAAAATGAGGACCATTGAGAGAATAGTTTTGTGTTTATGTGTTGTTATTGTTTTTAGGATTATTTTTTTTTCCTTTTATTAAACTGACGAATTTACGGTCTTACCCATCTTTTTGGATTTTATTCATATCTAAGTTTGTATACACTAAGGCTAATCAAGGTGGTTTTAATTTTCATTAAATATTATGTACAGCATGCAAAACCCAAAACCCTTTGTATGCTTATTGGTGCAAGATATCGTTGGTGGATCTGCCGAAAAACCAAAACAATGGATGACAATCAACACGAAAATGTAGTTATTCAACATTGACTCGAGAAAGGAAAATAATATGATGGCGGGAAACATTGCACTCATTTGACCCAAAGAACAGCATCATCTCCGACGATGTAAATACTATTTTATTTGGCCATATTCATAAAACTTGACAAGCTTCAAATATGGCGCATGATACAAATCTTCAAGTTGAAATATACATACCTTTTTCATCTGATAAGGGAAGCGTGCCAGTCGCTATATTGAATTGGTCGCTTTTGTCGCATGTAATTTCAATGAAATCAGACGGGGTAGCTGTTAAGGAAAACACATTATATACATGTATATATTAGTATATTATCAGTACTTTTTTCCCACTGATCATAAATTCGTTATTGCAAAACTGAATGTGAAATTGATTGATGAAAATCTGAAATCAATTAAAGTACATTTATATACTTACAACTGTATATTTTCCATAAATATGTTATTGCAGGGTAAATGGAAATTTGCTTAAAAATAATGAGAGAGAGAGAGAGAGTAGAGAAGAGAAGAAAGAGAGAGAGAGAGAGAGAGAGAGAGAGAGAGAGAGAGAAGAGAAGAGAGAAGGATTGAGCTTTGACACCATGATCTCCAGACCTACAACTTATCAATCTTCGTAAAGGTGTTTTACATGGAACATGTTTACTTGCATAAATATTAAATATAACCATGTTTCATGTCATATTATAAAACATATAGAACGAGACTACCACTTCGAGATGTATTATCAAATTATATACCTCTGAACTTGAAACACCCAGCATTTTCTCATTCGTTAAATCAATATGAAAGAATAATTTGGTATATTATATCCTCGAAGGTCCATGATAAGAATTTATGCCACATTTATTGCTTGTTAAGCTTGAATCACTTCATTATTATCACATACCTATAAAACGGCTACTTCTTCGTAGGACTACACGTTATTAATATTTTTTTTCATTAAATAGATAAGAAATTGAGCAGTGCAAACGGCAATGCAATGGAGGACGCCATTTAACTGTCCTAGAGTCGTGACGTCGGATGTAAACAAACCTGTAAGGCCAAAGCAATCTAAATATGCGTTAATCTAAACAACAAATAAAGTGAATACAGAATTCTTTTCACAGCTTATCATTGATAACAGAATTAACAATGAATATCACAATAAATCATTTCAAGTGTTCACTGAACTATGTTTTTACATTGAAATCACTCCTATGTACAGTGTGGACAGAAGAAAGAGTCATTCCTTTTCACCAAATCTTACAGGGAACAATAAATCAAATGGACCATTGATTGCATCTGTCACACTGTGCCCACTTAGTGAATACCAGAGAAACACAATTCATCATCTCCTCTGTGTTGCCATTTGTGACAAATGCAGCAGAGCTTTGAAGGATCCATGTTTCTATTGTCATTGTCAGAGTCACTCACACTGAAGCATCATCAGAAAGAAGGTTAACAGCTGATGGTCCTGGTTGTTCCTCAACAAAAACGCTTTTCTTTTTTTGCTTGGTTCTCTTAATAGCTGTACATGGGATTTCTTCTCTCGATCACATGATCCTTTCTGACATCTCTTATGTCAACCATTTTCTCAAACACGCTATCTGAAATCTCCTTCCCTGCAACTATCTTACTCATTGTTTCTCTCTTTGCTAGTTGCCTCACTCTTTATTTCCTTTAAATGTCTTTCTTTGTGCCCCAAAGCCAACCAAAACTTCTATCTTCATCCTCACTGTGTGAATTCATCTGCTTCATTGTGTGCACTCTCCCCATTAGTTGCTGCATCTGTTCTTTTAAAACCTCTGCTTGAACCAGATATTCCATCCGGACAGCATCAGATTCCAAGGGTAGATACCGTTTTTCTAAATCCAGACTGGGTATTTTCTGGTGTGGCTTTAGTGTACCTTACCAGCAATCTCCGCATACATTGTATCTGGTAATGGTAGCAGAGCGACTCCCTGATCAATTTGTGGCACAAGTTTTATAAATTTTCTCTAAAGGTCCATAGCAGGAGACATCCATGGGCTGTAAGACATGACTGTTGTGCAGGTAAAATGATATTAATGAGCCCTGCTGTTTTGCCCATTCTACCAGGTTTACAGAAACATGAGAGCAGTGTCCATCCTAATCAAAAGAATCTTTTCATCAGCCTGGCGTGGTACAAACTTAAGAAATGGTTTTCTAGTATCCCGGAAAATAAACCATTCGACCACCTGTTTCACTTACAGTCCCGTTGGTACCTGGTGATGCCCCGTTTAATAGATCAGGTCTCATCCGCTTGCCTGGAAAATGAAAAACGGTGGTAAGGCAACTCCACTACCACTTTCCTCCTCCAAGAATTGTAATTGTTTTCCCACGTCCAGATGTCACAGCCTGTGGGCAGTATTGGGAATCACAAACAACTGATGGCGGCTTATGGTCAATGGTCACGCCGTTTCATCTACATGTTAATTAGGTGGTGGCTTGTCCTGCATGTCATACTTTTAAAGAGTGTTCTTCAAATTCTCAAAATACTGAGCAACTGTCTCTTTGGAAGCATCTTTGCCCTCACATGTTCAAGTCCCCTTGGCTTTAATACTTTAAGTTCAGGCCATCTCTTCAAGAACCCTCTCATCCATTTTATGGTGAATGGCTTGTCAGTTGTCCTTTTCCCTAGATGGACAGCATATCAGAGGCAATATCTACACACTCCTGTTGGTGTATCCGTAACCATATCTGCCATAGACTTTTAAATGTTTCACAAGATTAGCCTCTTCAAAGCACTCTAAAACAGGACTCTTTCAAACACTGCCGTTTCTGGATTTACTTTCAGTAAAACTCTATCCTCAGAGTTGTATCAGGCACTTAAACATTTTTGAAGCTTTTTCACTGACATTTTGTTTTCTTTAACCATTTTATATGCATTTGTCATTGATGTTGGGGAATATAGTCGATATTTTTTCTTTATGGAGACAGGGTTTATCTGTAATAAACCAAAATGCTTTTTAAAATGCATGTAAAACCTTTATCATGTCAACAAAAAATTATGTTTGTTTGACCTAAGAAATTCCAATCTTATCACTGACTTTTATCGATCGACTGTAAACAAAGCAGGCAACAGCTGTTAGATTCAAAATCGTGTTTAACTGTGTATTTATTGGTGTCATATTGTCTACATTCGGGAATAAATAACATTTACACAAAATTTGATAATAAAAAGAATGAAAAGATTTAGTTACCTGTTTTGATCGCATCGTCGGCTGTTGCAGTAAAATATGACGTCATGTGATCGTAGTAAATTTTTCTAGCTTTGCGCAGTCGTGGCAAAGTCTCGAGCGAAACGAGAGGAAAACAAAAATGGCACGACTCTAGGACCTAACACCGTAACGGATTTAGGACCTCCGACGATAATATCATTTTATTCATGGCGTTTCAGGATTGACAATGATTATTATCAAGAGCACGGTTAAAGATACGTACATATTTACAGAGGGCATTTTGCAAATAAAGTGAAATCGGTATTGTGTGACCTTGACATTCGCTTTCACGATCAAAAAACTCAAATTAAGATTGAAAAATAGTCTAGCAATCAACAAAATTTCAAAAAGTTATGATGATCTTGGGCAGATGGGATTCTGACCAATATATTGATATATACATCAGGTAATATAAAAGCATAATAATCTTTCTGCATATCTAAAACTTGAAAAAAAAGAGAATCAGTTTGAAAATGAAAAAGTACGCTGTCATCACGGACAATTCTCATTAACAGTGTTTGAATTTAAAATATTCTACCGCAAAATATTTTAGCAAAGGGGAAAATCAATCAAAATTTATCAATTTCTTACAGAACGTGGGAGGTTCACCGAGGTATATATTGATTGATTGACGTTGAAGTATGTGGTGAAGAGACATTTTTCATAGATTGAAACTTTTGGAGAAAGCCTCTCAGTAAACCATTCCACAGTAATATAATTAGTAAATAGGATAAATAATATCATAGATCATCATGTATTTTTCGTAAAATTGGACAGGGGAGACAACTCTTATAATTATCAATAATGTCAATTAGATTTGTGTTCATATATTTTATTAGATAAAGTGAAATTTGGTATTTTTTCTGCAAATAAACAACTGCAGATTAAGTGTTTATTTGCTGAAAACAGTAAATCCCACCTTCACTAAGGGTAAAATATCTTAACTCCCGTTCATGGATCACATGACCTCTAAACATATTTTCATTCATGCCCCATAATCCAACTAACCTTTGAATCCAAGCCATAAAAAATCCAAATTGCTGTTGGTAGTTTCGAATCTAACGCTGATATTCGATGTATTAAAGTGCAAACGATAGGGGTTAAAATCATTAAGAGTTGTCAATCGTTGTTTATTATTTCCATGTTTGATTTCTATAAGCTGTGAAAATGCCCCATGAAATCGGAGATCCATAATCCACACTTCAATTTTGGACTGATTTGACGTCACCACGTCGCACGTGACATTTGTCTCTACTATGCCGTTTCTATATGCATTGACGTCACATGCTGTTAGATATATGATGTCGTACAGGGAATTGCTGCCAAATGTCAAATCTTTCACCGGCGTAGTAATCCGTTGTCCTAAGATAAGATAAAATTTGAAAGGTTTTGAAATTATGGAAGAAATATTAAGCAGATTCACAAAAATACTGATCAATAATTCGACATCGAAACTATTACTTAATTTTTACAATCATTAGAAAATATCTCACGTTGTATGCAGTAGTATTCCATATAAACGAAGTTTGACCAGTCTGGATACGTCGCATTACCCGCTGTATTACAGTCCATTGTATCCGTGGTTTTCCATATGACTGGTAGATCTTTACAAGCATTCACACCAATACACTCCTTCTTGTACGTGGTTATATTGGGGTTATCGAATACACTTATACAGTCTGTGGACATGTTTATGGTTTTACAACATGTTTCATGCAATGTCGTTTCACTTGCATTATATTCATTCCCATAATCCTTACAACCTAAGGATTGTGGTTTGGCACCAACCTGAACTGCTACTGGAAACAAGGACGAATCGTCGGAGCAGCTGACATCTAGAAAGCTATCGTATGTTGAGCCATAACAGGCCGGCTCAGACGATATTCTATCCTCATAGGTAAATGAAGAGGTCACTGAAATCAGTTTTTGAAAGTTTTCATGTGAATACTGCTAAAATTACATAGTATTTCATTGATGATAAAGGGGATGCAACATATCGCAAAAGAATCGTAAAAGTTACATGCACGATTAGCGCCCATGGGAATTACAACAGACTGCTGGAAGACCTAGACCCTGGTTTTAGAAAGTGTCTTAGGACTACGACATGTTTTGGATCGAGTCCTAAGTTAGGATTTTTCCTAAAATAAGATTCAATCTTAAGGACGTCAAGGAACATGGCTTAGGATAGTTTATAGATTGTTTTGAAAGTCATCATGGTAACCTTTTTATTGTGGTATTTTAAAATGTATGTGGTCAATTGCATTCTGATATCGGTCACCGTCCTAACATGATCTGTATCGTTGACAGCGTTTTAGTTCGTCAGTACAGTTTCCCTAGCTTTATCAGCAGGTTTAGCTGTAGTGTCAATGAGACGGCTAAAGAGTAAATTCCAATTCTTTTCCACTTCATGTAGCAATATCTGCAGCCCCTTGGATACTCAAGTAATCTTTTAAAAATTATAACTTGACTACACATATAGAAATGTTCTAGCTTTTCATACGTTAATGCTGCCTGATCTAGCTGTGGTGTAGTAAGTGCAAGAAAACAAGAAATTGATAAAGTCTACCTTATAAAACATTTTGATTTATATGCCCTTAAACCCAGTGTAAATCAGTTGTATAGTGATTTAACGGAAGTTTTCACTATCCCTTTCGGTCAAAGGCAAATTAAAGAAACCCACTTTACATATAATAAATAAATTTAAAAAAAAACAACAAAAAAAAAACAACAAAAAAACCCCAAAAAACCAACGTCAAAAAAGTATGAACCCAAGCCCGTACAAACGAATAACCGAAAACAATGCAGGACTTCAAAATTCCAATTGCTTTTTACCGGTATGGTTTAATGTTTTTTTCAAAATGTGGACTTTATGCTTATATTCACCAGTTTAAACATATATGATACATTTTAGAATAACCAAGGCATGTATTCATGGCCTCAAATACCGTCGAAATATAACACTTGCGCTCTCATAATTGTTTTATCCATTTCTATATATTTTGTACAAATGAATTTTAACATAAATTGATTTACACATGCAGTATACTAGTAAACTCTAGTCCATTTTTATTATAGGCTCAGTCTGACGAACGAAAATTATTGTATGCAATTAACATGAAAAATCATTTGCATTCGATTCCTCGGTAGACACTTACAACTTCACAACTGATTAAAGGAGAAAATAAATCATAACAAACCTTCACAAATACTACAACCGATAAGAAACAAGAAAAATCCAAGATTTGTTTCCTCTCGAGGACCGTTCATCGCCGTGTGATTTGGGTAAGTCACATATTATGCACCTTTTCCTGCCGCACAGTTTGGTGTCGCTTACTTCTTTTGTTTGATTACGCAGTATCAATTTACAGTATTGCGTTAAACAAACACGTTTCCTTTCTCATGATCAGGAAGTTTAAATACTTAGTAGTCAAATAAATTCATCGGATATAAACGTACTTTTACCAAGTTTGAATGATATATGTAAACAGGGCTTAAAAGGAGATTAAATCAGGTTATCAACAAGAAATACACATTTTTTGTACCCCACCCCCAAATACAAAGAGTATGATGATATCAAGAGAAAACAAATATCGAAAAAACAAGAATTGATATTTGACTTTCAACCATTGTTTTAATTTTGAAGTAACATCTTCTGTAAAGGGTCTGTTTCAGTTCTAACACAAAAATATACGTATGTGATTTTTTGTGATTCATTTTTGTTTTCAAATCACATTACATAAATTGCTCTAGGGATGGATGCAATGTTCGGCGCAACTTTTCTGTAAAACATAACTTTGCAAAGTTTGTTTTGCGTCACACTGCATTCTCAAACTTAGAATTTGAGAACTCATACCGTCTCCCCTTTCATTGATTTGCAAACAACGATGTTTAAATGTAGAGACAAAGAAATATGTTTAAATTTATTTAAGACCACGGACCTCCGACAAAAGCAAAGACAGGACCAGGTGTCATGGAGGAGTAAGTCCTCTGCTGACCGGCTACACCCGCCGTGAGCCCTTAGTCGAAATAAAGTAAACGGGATTACCCGTCGTCAAATATAATACGAAAATGAAAGTTTAACAAAAGGGTATGAAACAAACCACTCAACATTTGACTTAGTGATGATATGTAATCGCAAACAA
>CAJDSM010018187.1:276-10811 GCA_903981925.1 Ostrea lurida
ATTAGTCCCTGCAACGGCAAATTTTCCAGGGAATTTAGCCAAATTAACCACCTACTTTTATATTGAAAAATCAGTAAAGGTATAATAAAATAAACTAATGCTTTTTAATACATATCAATGGTCAAAAACATATCAGTGGGGAAAAACCTCCAGAAAATGTTCTATACATCAAGTGTCATAAAATGTCATAATAAAAACGGAGATTCTTTTAAAGGTTAAATTAACCCAGTCTGGAACATGGCACTGGTCACTGTTGAAGCACTTTTGTTGGAAGACGTTGAATTCTATAACGACTAGCTGTTGTTACACAATTCATGATACTCTGGCATGCAAGCTTTGAGAATTAAATTGATGTAAAATGAAATATAATATCACAGTTTCATGCACAGAACCATTTTAAAAGTTACATAATGAACACAGAGTCATTTAGTTAAACCTGTACCAAAGTGTGAGACATTAATACCATGATTACCTAAGTGCAAGATAACTAGTACGAATACCCTGATAATCTGTCTGTAACTAAACCCTACCATGTAGATAAACAATATAACCCTGATAATCTGTCTGTAACTAAACCTACCATGTAGATAAACAATATAACCCTGATAATCTGCTATCACCGAGATGAGATTTACTGTCTAAAATTCGGTGATATAAGAAATGAATCTTATATTTTTTTTGGGTGATGCAGGTATCACCGAATTTTAGACGTAAAACTCATCAATGCGCAAAGCGCATTGATGAAAAGTTTTACCGTCTAAAAATCTCGATGATAACCTGCATATCACCGAAAAAATATAAGATTTATTTCTTATCATTTAATTTTATATTACAAACAACAAATAATGTTCAATAGACTTTACTTGTTGTTCAGGTACGTGATCGAAAAATCACCTCAATTCTTATAAGGTGTTTTAACCAATGAGAATCGTCGTAGGTGATCACGTGAAATAAAATTAAATGATACCTGCTCACACCCAAAAAAATATTAAGATTCATTTCTTATTTCTCTTTAAGCATCTTCAAATATAACTTAACATGCCTACTATAGTTATAAACTATACAAGAGGCCCATGGGCCACATCGCTCACTTGAGTGACCTTGGCCCTGTCCCAGCAGTGGTGATTTAAAAAAATGTTTCAAGTTTCCTTAAAACTGATCAAGTGGTTCTAGAGAACATTTTATGCAAAACTTTGATCCCTATTGTGACCCATCCTACCCCGAGGGGTGGGGTGGGGGGTATGATGTGATCAAATTTGGATTTACTATATATCAGGAAGCTTTTAGTAAATATTGTTCTTTTTGGTCCAATGGTTTTGAGAAGACTTTTAAAAGATTTTCCCTACATATTCAATGTAAAACTTTTGATCCCCTATGTGGCCCCATCATACCCCGGGGGTCACGATTTGAACAAACTTGAATCTCGTGTATATCCACTATATCAGAAACTTCATATAAATTTCAGCTTGTCTGGCCCAGTGGTTCTTGAAAAGAAGATTTTAAAATGACCCCACCCTATTTTGCATTTTCGTGATTATCTCCCTTTGAAGGGGGCCTGGTCCTTCATTTGAACAAACTTGAATCCCCTTCACCCAAGAATGATTTGTACCAAAGTTTGGTTGAATTTGGCCCAGTGGTTCTGGAGAAGAAGATTGAAAATGTGAAAAGTTTATGACGATGCCGACAGACAACGAACAAATTTTGATCAGAATGCTCATTTGAGCCTTCAGCTCAGTTTAAAAAAAAAAATCCATTCACATGTAGCATTTTATTTCGTTGTACTGTAATTATAAAAACAATGCAATAAAATTGTGATATGTCACAGTAGAGATATATTAATTTGAAACAAATACCAACATGTAATAAAATTAATAGCAACCCCAATTACCTGCTGCATCAGGTATCGCACACACTCCCAAGCATTCTACAGTAGATTGAACTCAGACACACTATACATTCTCGCATCCGCAAGACCTATAGAGCGCTCGAGACCGTCGTTCCAGTTGTCACCAAAACCCAAAATAAAAAAAAACACACCTGCAAATGAGACACCTGGGACAATTAAATTCTCCAAAAAAAAAAAGCCAAGATACTGTACTAAGACATCTCCGCTCCTATGGCATCAAGTCGCACTGCGTTACAGTGGCGTCAACAACGCGATGTCAGATTCCAATGGTTGCAATGACACCATTCAAATACAAGTTTCCTGCATTTGCAAGAATGGCATAGTGTACTCTTCTGTGATGAATCAAGATTCACACTTTAAATATTTCTCACTAATAGAGTACGTGTGAGACACGTTAAATCAATGGGATCTAATGTACCCAAATCAACCTGAAGCTTTGCTCTCCTTATGGAGATAACATCTATGCATCACAGAATTTGAGCAGCAACAAATGCTCCTAAGTGGTTGCATTCTTTTACATGTCAGTATATTGGGGGAGAATGAAAATTTGAATTTGATTTAAAAAAAAAATTAAATTACAAAATATATTGGTAAAATGTATGGTTTGATAGTATTGTAAAGGTATAAAACAATGGAAACACAGGACCAGGCTAGAAACACAGATGAAATTGTCCCATTTCTTCCACTGTCTGTGTTTAAACTCTACAGATTACAAATTACATGTGAACATTGAAATACAATAAAAAATGGTTTGTAATTTGCTAATAAAAAGCACACAACCAATAAAAACATTATGGTAAAAGGTTTTATGATAATTACAAAAAAAAATAAAAAAAAAAAATATCCCAACAAGAGGTCCACATCGCTCGCCTGAACAGCCATCAGATTTCTCTATGCTACACTAACAGAATAGCATTTCTCTATGCTACACTAACAGCAAATAGATTTCCTCTTGCCACACTAACAGCATCAGATTTCTCTATGCAACAACTAAGCAATCAGATTTCTCTATGTACACTAACAGAATCAGATTTCTCTATGCTACATAGTAGTCTGTATCAGTCAATTAAGGTGGAATGCTACACCAGAGAAATTGGATGTAGTTGTAAAGGATATGTTAAACAATATTTTGAAAATAAATTCAAATTCACACTATTTTGTCTAACAAGAGGTCCACAGACCTTAACAGTCACCTGAGTATCATAGCCCACAAAGGGAGTCTCATATTTGCATTTCTAAGACTCCATATGAAGTCTTGTTCATATGTTAATATGTTATCATTCATTATATGCATATGATTCCTATTCATATACACAAGAAGATTATCATTTCAGTCTCACAAATGGTGTTGTAAACCATTCAAGAACTTTAATTGAAAACCATATTGCTACATTGATGTCCAGTGCACTTGACCTTTGGACCCCAAATTCTAAAGGTACCGGTAGCATATTTGTCCCATGAGTAGTCCATATGTATGATATGGTGACTCTAGGTAGAAAAGATATTGCTACTTTGATGTCCAGTGCACTTGACCTTTTGCACCCAAATTCGATAAAGAATATCTTTGTCTCACGAGTAGTCTGTATGTATGATATAGGTAGAAAGGATAATGCTNTTTGCTAACCTACTGAGCTACTCAGCTAGGAATTTATTAATAATGAAATTAATTGAGATATAACCCTAATATTGATATTTTNNNCCGGTAGCATATTTGTCCCATGAGTAGTTCCAATATGTATTATGGTGTTCTAGGATAGTAGATATGCTCTTGAGCCAGAAACATATTGCTACTTCAATGTCTAGTGTGCTTGACTTTGGACCCCAAATCCAATGGGAATTCTCACATGGGTAGACCATATGCATGAATGTGACTCTAGGTGAAAGGTAACATTTAAAGCTGGGAACATTCTGTCTACAGACAACCCGATGCAGAACACAACACACACCCCCTCCCCCATCTCAACTTGTTGCAAGGGGGGTATATTATGATAAAAGGCTCTGCTCATTCCAAATATTCATTTAGTTCAAATCAATAACAATAGCATTAAGAAGATGTTTTTTCAAATGTATACATATAAAACTATGTACCAAGTTGCCCCACCTGAGTCAGAACCCCTACCCGGGGATCACCAAATTTACAATTTTGGTAGAGCTTCTTGCTCTACATCACTATGCATTTTAGTTTTCTGCATGCCCAGTTGTGGAGAATAATATTTTTGAAAATTGGTCACTTTTTGCCCCCCCCCCCCGCCCAGGGTGGCAAGAGACTGAAAATAACAATTGCAATAGTCACCTGAGTTTACTCAGGTGACTAAAAATGCAGTCTTAGTAGAAAGCAAATTGACAAAAAAAAAATTAAAACCCCTGCGGGAACGGTTTGCTAACCTACTGACTACTCTAGGGATTTATTAATAATGAAATTAATTGAGATATAACCTAATATTGATATTTTCATTCATGTTTCAAACAGAAGTCAGCCATTATGACGGTGTAGAGATTTACCTTAAAGTATTTGTGGCATTAAAAGGAGAAAAATAATTTGGAACATATAAACAGTTGATACCTGTAAGAACTCTAAAATAACACTACATAAGGATACTTGCATATCAATTTGACATTCTCTACCTTTATGGTTCTTCAGAAGACTTTTGGGGCAGCAGATCTCGAATATACCAATGTAAAACCCCAAAATTTTTACCATCCTGATAAACTATTATGCATAGACTATCAGTTGTGCAGGAAATAATTTATTGAAATTTCTTTTTAATTTTTACCATTTCACAGGGCCGATTTTCACCCTTTGTGAACCTATTCCTTTGTCATTGGAACTGATCCATTTAGAAATGTAAGAAGTTTATAGATGCTACCAAACACAAATTCGGATCAGAAGAGCTCACTTGAGCCTTTGGTTCAAGTGAGCTTAAAAAAAATCTTGGCACAATCTATTCAAAGTTTATCAAAAACAATTAACAAATTTTACAACCTCCTACATACAATATAGCATTGTACACATAGAATTAGAATATTACAGTTCACATAGAATCAGAATATATTACAGTATATACATTTCAACTTTTCACCCATTAATTACCTATCCTGAATGACATGCGATTTAATGTTTAAAATCAATACATTAAATGTACCAGGAAATGACATGCTTTATGTACTATATTTTTGTTATCATTAAATTTAAATTGATTAAATACTAGTACCGGTAAAAAAAACCCACAACAACAAAAAGAAGAGTACAATTTTTAGGCAGTTCTAGAATGCAGGTAGGCAAGTGAACATATCCATGTAAAAATAGAGCACCGCCAAGCCGGTACATGATACGCCCACATATATTATGGACCCAGGAACCTAACTCCTTCGGCTCAGGTGAGCTAAAAAGGAGGAGTTGCGAAGAAAAAGTATTTTGCATGATACAAAAACCTAAGTCCACGGCCGACCTCCCTTTAAAAAACATCGTACAACACTTCCCTTCCAATATGCACTCTCACATCGTGATCTTTTTTGTACCAAGTTTCATCAAAATTCCCCAAGGGTTTAGGAGGGGTTGCGAAGACAAAGTATTTTCATAGAAAATCCCAAGTCCAAAGGCCCTAACTCCTTTAAAAAACATCGGACAGCACTTCCCTTAAAATATGCACATCTCCACATTGTGATCTTTCTTTGTACCAAGTTTCATCAAAATCCCCCCAAGGGTTTAGGAGGAGTTGCGAAGACAAAGTGAAAGGGACAGACGGACGGACGGACGACAGCGGTATAGCATAATACGCCCGCTTAATATGCGGGCGTATAAAAGGTAACACACTAAATAATCAAATAATAACAGTCTTATAACATCAATGTTAAATAATAACAGTCTTATAACATCAATGTTTTACACAAATAATGCAGCTGTCCATCATTGTAAGTGTACACAAAAGAACAAAATACACTACCATATCATTACAAAAGACGTCTTATAATATCTAGTGAATATTATTCTTAAAAGCTGGTGTTAATTTCATGATTTTTTTTTTTACAATGTACTATGCGTGAATGTTGCTAATACTGCATGAAAGAGATTCTCATGTGACTAAGTGATGAGATTCATTATTTACACTACAATTAAACAGAAGAATTAAAAGTGCTCTCTGTAACAACACTCTTTATATTGAATATTGTTAATTCTCATGGCATTTATTTATGATCTATATCCACCAATGGTCATGCATGACTTCAACACAACAAAACGATGGAATCACTGCTCAATCTGGTCACTGAGTAAATTTTTGCTATCATTTAAGATTCTGTTTGTACACAGAATATATGACTTTTTATTCAATACTTCAGTCTCCATTGAGAGTATCGTTATTACTCTTTTTTGAGAGGAAAGTAAAGTATATTGCAAACCCTAATTGAAATAAATTTGGCATTACCATAGGATAATTTAGAAGGATTAAATTAAACATATAGTTAAGATGACTGTATATAGAAAAGCATGAGACTCATAGGCCACATTGCTCACCTGACAACAAAGGGACGCTTGCACCTGAACCCTTGTGGTTCTTGAGAACAAGATTTTAAAACATTTTTCCTATTAATAATGAATTTTCAACCCCTACTGTGACCCTGTATCAGCCCTGGAGGGTCATGGCATGAATAAATACATTACTTGAGGATGACTGCATATTGACAGACCATGTCCTTGACAATATTTTCAAAGTATAAGCAATGCTATTGCGGTCCAACCCTGACCATAGGGATTGGTATATTAAAAAAAAACCTTAAATCTTCTATATATAAGCAATACTTTTCAAAATTTTGTCCTTTCTAGTTCCTTGATTCTTGAGAAGAAGGCATTTTTTTAAACACACTGCCCCATTTTTACTATTTCTTACCTCTGGAAAAGGGCATGGCCCTTCATTTGAACAAACTTGAATTCCTTTCCCAAGAATGCTTGGTGCAATTAGTTTCATTGAAATTGCTGAGTACTTCATGAAAGAAGTTATTTAAAAAGTAAACAGTTAATATAAACAGTTAATCAGACAAACCCGATCAGAAAATCTCTGTTTAGGTGAGCTTAAAATAAATTGGCAGGATTCTTTAGATTTCAACTAGATGAGGTATAAGGGTCGTGAATATCTTCAATTTCCACAGCAGTTGTTTCTCCTGGGAGCTGCCTGGTATAAGACCGTTCCGACTTGGCTGAGGAGGTTCTGGTAGACCTGGCTGACCCCTGGCGACCACTGTTTCTGCTGGTGGATGAATTAGCCTGTCGATGCTGCCTGTAAAACATTTCTGCCATTTCCAAAGTGACATCTTTCGATCGACTTCTCATATAACCACTTGCACTGTTCTGCCTGCTACTGGTACTGTCTTGCCTTCTGCTTGCACTATCATGACGTCTGCTTTCACCATCTTGTCTTCTGTTAGCACTGTTATGCCGTCTGCTTTCATTATCTTGTCTCTTACTGGTGCTTTCTTGTTTTTGGTTTTCACTACCTTGTCCACTTGCAGTGTTTTGTCTTTTGCTTCTACTCTCCTCATGTTTACTTGCACTGTCATGCCTATGACGAGATCTACTACCACTTTCTGATCTTCTGCTGCTGCCATGTCTTCTGCTACTCAATCTAACTAAGCCACTGGTGCTGGGCTCTTCTGTTTCAGATGTTACATAACCACTAACTGAACCTGTCTCTGTCTTTCTCCGTTTCCTATCACCCCAGGATCTAATTGACTCTCTTTCACTCTTGTCTGTACTTTCCAATTCTTTTAATTTAGCATTAAGTTCACCCATGTAAGCGCTTGCAGCAAATATTGAGAAATTTGCCATTTTGCCAAGACGTTTGGGTGGCTCTGGCAGGGTTACTGCATCCAGACTATTCTGATGAGAATATGAAGTAATTGAGACAGCTTCCATGCTATTTTTCTCCATATCTATATCTACACCATGAGCTGAAGCTCGACTAGCAGAGGAATTCCCACTACCTCTCCGGCCATGCCTGCCTGCTCGTCTGCCTCCATACGCTGAAGATGACATGGCATTTGCGATTGGTCCCAGAACAGGCAATATCCTGTTCCTCTTCAATTTTCTGGCCTTTTTCTTCTTCTTTGCTTTGCTTCTTTTTCTAGCCTTTACATATTCAACTTCCATTTCATCATCACTCATTCTGAATTGGCCCTGTGCTGCACTGATCTGTGAGTCAATAGAATGTCTCCTGGAGGCCATCTTTGAGGCTGCAGATCCTATGTCTGAAAACACCAAATGGCTTTATCAAGTCCATCATTCTTCAACATAAGATTATTTTTTCAAAACCATTTATTTTTCTGACATGAAATAACATACATGCACTTTTTAACAAAATCATGATGGGGTAATTACCGGTATGTTATTGAGATTACAATTTTGTTTACTGAATGACAAAAATGTACATTCTCATGTTTCATTACATCAATAAAGTGACTACTGGGACTTTATATTGACATTGCCCTACCCGAGTCCGAGTATTTGTGTGGAGTATATTGACATTGCCTACCCGAGTCCGAGTAATTTTTGCCGGAGTGTCCCAGCAGTAGGGTGCATCATACCACCCCTTCTCTTAACCAGCTTTGGCATGGCTGCTCTAAAATCTGAAGACATGCTGTTGTTGGAACTTACACTGTTCAGGTCAAACTTCATTCCTAATGAAAGATGTGTGAAATTTTATAAAAGATTTTTCAATACAAAGTCTGAAAGCATAAATATTATCAAACAGAAAGAGCATGATATTTTATTTCAGAAGATATGATTTTACCAAGTGGATCATCATGGGTGCTAGCAAAGCTGATAGATAGTCGTCCATTGTTCAGCTCCTTCCTCTTCTCAAAAGCCTTAGCTATTACCTTGTGTTTCTTCAGTTTGATTGGTTTGTTTGAAGGCTTCCTACAAACTCTGGATGAAGAATAAATGCTTACTTCAGACTAAGCGTATGCATATAGCAATTTACTCCAATTCTTAATCTCTTATTTTTAAAAGTTCAAATTCTTTACCCTGATCAATTTATAGTTTAAGAATTTGATTTCTTTATCAAGCAAACATAAGTAATCTAATTTCAAATCTAAAGAATGATAAAATATTAATAAATAGAATTCCCATGAGCTATAAATTAATATTTATCACTCTTAGTGTAAACAGTTTGAAATTATTATTATTTGAGCAATTCATTTTTTTTCCAATTCTATATATAAAATCGTATAACTAAATAATTCAATTTTACTTGTAACATGCAATTTGATTGGTTCATTTGACTTTATCAATGTTTTTTATATCGTATGAAACAAAGTTGCCCTTCAGTCCCACTATATGATATTCTAGGAATGACAATATAATATGTTTGGCTGTTTATTTTCCAATTTGTTGCTATGGCAACATTTACCTTATATATATAAAAAACCCTTTATTATACCCCACGCAACGCGTTGCGGAGGGTATAATGTTTTTGACCCGTCGTCAGTCCTGGTTTTTTTGTCAGCACACTCCTCTGAAACCTCTCAACAGAATTCGTGAACTTTGTAGTTATAAGAACATACTTTGTAGATGTGCATAGTCACAGGAAATTCTGATTAAATTTTTTTTCTGGGAGTTATGCCCTTTTTTGAACTTGGACATTTGGCCAAAATTAAATATACTACTGAAACAGTTTGTCGGCGCAACTCCTCTGAAACCGCTCAACAGAATTTTGTGAAACTTTGTAGTTGTGAAGAACAAACTGTGTAGATGCGCATATACATAGGAAATTCTGATTCAATTATTTTTCTGGGAGTTATCCCCTTTTGAACTTAGACATTTGGCCAAAATTAGATATATTACTGAAACAGTTGTAGATGCCGCATGATACACAGTCAGTCTTTTGCTTTCAGTTAATGAATAATCCGTGTCCCTGGTTCAAATAACAGTAAATTCGGGCTAAATTCCCTTTATCCAACTATCATAATGATGACAAGATTGTAGCTGCAGTCAATCACTTCAATTTTCCTCAACAGATAAATGGTATATTGTAAAATAGGTTCAATATACATTTGCGTATGCCTGAAGCGCATTTTCTTCTAGCCGTGTGCAACAAGTGCACGTCGGTCTCCATTTCAAATGCCAATATTAATCCACATCAAATAAATTCATATTTTCCTTAGAATTATTCATCAAAAAATTCCTCAAAGACAGAAATGGCTGGGTTGCTGTAAATATGTTGATTTCTATTTTGTTGAATGTCAGAAGTACATGAATAAAACATCACCAAACTCTCTATTGGCCTATATAGGATGCTTATATTAAATACTAACAATTAAATAAAATTCAGCATTAACATACATGTAATAAAATATCATAAATAACATGGGTCATTACCAGTATTCGAAAATTTGTACTAGTATGAATAATAATGCTGATTCCGAACAGGAAGTAGGTGCATAGATCATAGATACGGATCCCACGATACGGGACCACCCTGATGATAAATGTTAGATGTCATGGAGCTACGATAAGTAATTACTGAGTAAAATGTTACAGATATTATTTCCCTGCCCACCCGCCCGCCATTCACCATTCTATAGCCGTTTTGCACTTGTGCAACCTGGCCAATAATATAAAACACAGTCAACTAAA
>CAJDSM010018187.1:10836-25191 GCA_903981925.1 Ostrea lurida
AAAAAAAAAAAGAGAAAAGAGGATGGGCCCATGTCTTTCTGCTACTCAATCTTACACTAAGCCCACTGGTGCTGGCTCTTCTGTTTCAGATGTTACATAACCACTAACTGAACCTGTCCTGTCTTTCTCCGTTTCCTACACCCCAGGATCTAATTGACTCTCTTTCACTCTGTCTGTACTTTCAATTCTTTTAATTAGCATTAAGTTCACCCATGTAAGCGCTTGCCAGCAAATATTGAGAAATTTGCCATTTTGCCAAGACGTTTGGTGGCTCTGGCAGGGTTACTGCATCCAGACTATTCTGATGGAGAATATGAAGTAATTGAGACAGCTTTCCATGCTATTTTTCCTCCATATCTATATCTACAACCATGAGCTGAAGCTCGACTAGCAAGAGGAATTCCCACTACCTCTCCGGCCATGCCTGCCTGCTCGTCTGCCTCCATAACGCTGAAGAGGACATGGCATTTGCGATTGGTCAGAACAGGCATATCCTGTTCCTCTTCAATTTTCTGGCCTTTTTTCTTCTTCTTTGCTTTGCTTCTTTTTTCTAGCCTTTACATATTCAACTTCCATTTCATCATCACTCATTCTGAATTGGCCCTTGTGCTGCACTGATCTGTGAGTCAATAGAATGTCCTCCTGGAGCCCATCTTTGAGGCTGCAGATCCTATGTCTGAAAACACCAAATGGCTTATCAAGTCCATCATTCTTCAACATAAGATTATTTTTTTCAAAAAACCATTTATTTTTCTGACATGAAATAACATACATGCACTTTTTAACAAAATCATGATGGGGTAATTACCGTATGTTATTGAGATTACAATTTTGTTTACTGTGAATGACATAAAGTGACTACTGGGACTTTATATTGACATTGCCCTACCCGAGGATTTCCGAGTATATTTGCGTGGAAGTATATTGACATTGCCTACCCGAGTCCGAGTATTTGCGGAGTGTCCCAGCAGTAGGGTGCATCATACCACCCTTCTCTTAACCAGCTTTGGCATGGCCTGCTCTAAAATCTGAAGACATGCTGTTGTTGGAACTTACACTGTTCAGGTCAAACTTCATTCCTAATGAAAGATGTTGTGAAATTTTATAAAAGATTTTCAATAAAAAGTCTGAAAAGCATAATATTATCAAACAGAAAGAGATGATATTTTATTTCAGAAGATATGATTTTACCAAGTGGATCATATGGGTGCTAGCAAAACTTGATAGATATGTCGTCCATTTGTTCAGCTCCTTCCTCTTCTCAAAAAGCCTTAGCTATTACTTTGTGTTTCTTCAGTTTGATTGGTTTGTTGAGGCTTCCTACAAACTCTGGATGAAGAATAAATGCTTACTTCATGATAGAGGTATGCATATAGCAATTTACTCCAATTCTTAAATCTCTTATTTTAAAAGTTCAATTCTTTACCCTGATCAATTTATAGTTTAAGATTTGATTTCTTTATCAAGCAAACATAAGTAAATCTAATTTCAATCTAAAGAATGATAAAATATTAATATAATAGAATTCCATGAGCTATAAATTAATATTTATCACTCTTAGTGTAAACATTTGAAATATTATATTATTTGAGCAATTCATTTTTTTTCCCAAATTCTTATAATAAAATCGTATAACTAAATAATTCAATTTTTACTTGTAACATGCAATTGATTGGTTCATTTGACTTTATCAATGTTTTTTATATCGTATGAAACAAAGTTGCCCTTCAGTCCCACTATATGATATTCTAGGAATGACATATAATAATGTTTGGCTGTTTATTTTCCAATTTGTTGCTATGGAACAATTTACCTTATATATATAAAAAACCTTTATATACCCCACGCAACGCGTTGCGGAGGGTATAATGTTTTTGACCCGTCCGCAGTCCTGGTTTTTTTTGTCAGCAACTCCTCTGAAACCTCTCAACAGAATTTCGGAAACTTTGTAGTTATAAAAACATACTTTGTAGATGTGCATAGTCACAGGAAATTCCTGATTAAATTTTTTTCTGGGAGTTATGCACTTTTTGATGAGCATTTGGCCAAAATTAAATATACTACTGAAACAGTTTGTCGGCGCAACTCCTCTGAAACCGCTCAACAGAATTTTGTGAAACTTTGTAGTTGTGAAGAACAAAACTGTGTAGATGCGCATATACATAGGAAATTCTGATTCAATTATTTTTCTGGAGTTATCCCCTTTTGAACTTAGACATTTGGCCAAAATTAGATATATTACTGAAACAGTTGTAGATGCGCAATATACACAGTCAGTCTTTTTGGCTTTCAGTTAATGAATAATCCGTGTCCCTGTTCAAATAACAGTAAATTTCGGGCTAAATTCTCTTTATCCAACTATCATATGATGACAAGATTGTAGCTGCAGTCAATCACTTCAATTTTCCTCAACAGATAAATGGTAATATTGTAAAATAGGTTCAATATACATTTGCGTATGCTGAAGCGCATTTTCTTCTAGCGTGTGCAACAAGTGACGTCGGTCTCTCCATTTCAAATGCCAATATTAATCCACATTCAAATAAATTCATATTTTCCTTAGAATTATTCATCAAAAAATTCCTCAAAGACAGAAATGGCTGGTTGCTGTAAAATGTTGATTTCCTATTTTGTTGAATGTCAGAAGTACATGAATAAAACATCACCAAACTCTTATTGGCCTATATAGATGCTTATATAAATACTTAACAATAAAAAATCAGCAATTAACATACATGAAATAAAATAAATCATAAATAACATGGGTCATTACCAAGTATTTCGAAAATTTGTACTAGTATGAATAATTAATGCTGAAATATTCGGTAAACAGGAAGTAGGTGTTCGGATAGATCTGAAATCGGATCCCACGATATCGGGACCACCCGCTGATGATAAATGTTAGATGTCATGAGGCTACGATAAGTAATTACTGAGTAAAATGTTACAGAAATTATTTCCCCTGCCCACCCGCCCGCCATTCACCATACTATAAGCCGGTTTTGCACTTGTGGCAACCTGGCCAATAATATAAAACACAGTCAACTAAATTAAACTAGAACTGTCCTTTCGGAAATAATACATCCCCCCCCCCCCCCCCCGTGGGGCACACTACATAATGAAACCAACTGATTTCTTCAGATGAAATAGAAGTTGTCTATTAATGGTAACATAGTATATTATTGTTTAGGAGGAGTTGCAGAGAATGCATTGAGGCATGTGTTGGGAAAAAAAGTCCAAATGTTTATATCATGTAAATAAACTGTCCAAGATAAAATTCTTGTCAATATGAACATCTCCATTATGTATTCTAACACTCCACTATTACCCTATTCATATGACGAAAATATACTTATGTATGTAAATTTGCACATGAGTAAATATACTCACATACGTAAAAGTATATTTGCTAGGCGTTCAGACGAAATTTAGATACCGTAAGTAAATCCTGATAAAACTTGTTTGTAAACAGCTTTGCCTGTTTTCATAGAAACCGGACATTTAAATACTATCTAAGCGCAGGAATTATGACAATATTCCAGAACAAGAGATGTTTGTAGGAAAGATCATTCTATCGAATGGTACAACAGCACCATCCTCACAGGTTTTAATGACAATGTCCGAGAACTTTTCCATGAGAAAAGACACTTCCTCCAAACTTTGTACAATACTGGATGTGTCAGTGCGACACGAATAGCCCCGCCTACAGTAAAATCCAATGAAGAAAATTTGTAATGTTACAATTGAAAGTGGTAATTTTTCAAATGGTCGACTTAATTTCTATATAAGAAATCAGTTCAATATCTTGAAAAGCATTTAGTGACACATCAAGAATACTGAAATTATAGGCAATCTGTATACAAAAATGCATTTTTAACCGGGTACCATAACGTAAGCTATGTGCTATCATTAACTGAAAGCAGCAAGACTGACTGTGTATATGCGCATCTACACAGTTTGTTCTTCACAACTACAAAGTTTCACAAAATTCTGTTGAGCGGTTTCAGAGGAGTTGCGCTGACAAACTGTTTCAGTAATATATTTAATTTTGGCCAAATGTCTAAGTTCAAAAGACTGACTGTGAAAATCACAAATGAAACTGCAGTAACAAGGATTCTGTGAGCTTCTGTGAGCTACTGCTCACTGAGGATACCCCCGCCTCACCGTACATATAAATATAGCTGCTACCTAGAGAATTTGTTCATCTTTTGCTAAGGTTGATATCAAGTTAACAGTAAGTTGACATGCAAAAGGTCTGAATTTAGTAAGCGCAGTATGGGACTCCTAAATGAAGTGAGATACCAAATATCAAGTGGCTGGATGCTCAGTTTCAGAGAAAAGTGCGATGAAAATATTGATTCCATATCAAGACTAAAAAATATTGCCTAAGTCGGTTAACAGAAAATTGACAAGTGAAAGGTCTTAATTTGGTAAGCACGGTATGGAACCTCTAGATGAAGTGATATACCATATATCAAGTGGCTGCGATATGCAGTTTCAGAGAAAAGTACGAGGAAAATATTTGTTTCGGAGGGACAAAAGGAAATGTTGATTAAGTCACTTAAAAAGTTGACATGTGAAAGGTCTTGATTAGGTAAGCGCGGTATGGGACCCCTTAGGTGAAGTGATATACCAAATATCAAGTGGCTGTGATACATAGTTTCAAAGAAAAATGCGATGAAAATATTGATTCCACAATACGACTAAAAAATAAGCGCGGTATGGGACCCCTAAATGAAGTGATATACCAAATGACAAGTGGCTGTGATATGCAGTTTCAGAGCAAATTGCGACGAAAATATTTGTTTTGGACGGATGGGAATATTGACTAAGTTGGAAAACAGGAAGTTGACATGCAAAAGGCATACATGTGATAATTTTTCAACCCCAAATCTGTACAATGCCTTTGAAAAAGCATGATTTTGAGTGAAAAATCTGTACACAAGTTTGCAAAATGTGGTACCAAATCTATGCAGACAAATATCAATTACCGTATAAAATGTTTCATATGTCTATAAAAGTATTAAGCTGAGAAATGTTTGCACAATTTCCATAATTTGATTGTATATACCTCATCACTCCTAATTTTCTTTGCATATATACCTTGCATTTTCGATTTGAAAGATTAGAGGAAATTCGGATGATCACATTTGGTGACACACTAAACTTAAAATTAAAGTTATCATAGATTTTTGATTAATTATTCTTACAAAGCATTTTAATTTTAAAGTTTTAAAATGTTTTCAAAGTCATATAAGATGCTTTCTAGGAAATTGATCTGGTTTTTATTTTTAACCTCATGACTATGATGTCGATACATAGCCTAGTGATTTAATTATTTGTATCCCTTTAATTTTGAAACAACATCTAATACAAAAGGTGTCAGGTATCAATGGTAATTATCAAAGGAATAGGTTCAAACCACT
Source organism: Ostrea lurida (assembly GCA_903981925.1). Taxonomy (NCBI): domain Eukaryota; kingdom Metazoa; phylum Mollusca; class Bivalvia; order Ostreida; family Ostreidae; genus Ostrea; species Ostrea lurida. The sequence goes on from CAJDSM010018187.1 coordinate 16,263, forward strand.
TAATTGACCTGTTGTGGACACACCTTTTGTCCGTGATTTTTCAAGCATATCGAAGTCCCACAGTACAGAAATGGATTGCGTAATCAAAACAGCTGTTCTCAAGACTGAATTTAAAGGATTTGCACAATTTATCATTTAGCGTGAATTTTTGTGTACAGTCTGTATAGCGTGAATTCCATTAAGAAAGTGTACATTTTTTTGTACAGTCTGTAGATATCACATGTATGAAAAGGCCTGAATTCGGTTGTTTCAGACGGAATTATTGACTAAGTCGGATAACAGGAAGTTAACGGACAGACGGATGGAAGGATGAACAGGGGTAAAACAGTATACCCCCCTCCTTCGGAGCGGGGGTATAAAAATATGGCTGCACACAGTATGAATAATGAAATGCAAATTCTAGAATAGGTGACATTACAATATGTTACAAAGGATATTAATAACATACTTTCTAAGAAATCTTTCCCAAGCAAGGAGGGAGGCCTTGGTCCAGGACCAGCTACTCATTGCTATCCCTGCCCCAAAAAAGGCAAAAACATGGAATCCGTAGGCCACCACGCTGGGTCGGTTGGACAGCTGACAGGTGGCGGATGTGCCATTGGAAACACTCTGTGCCACTGTAGCATTGGCTTGACAGCTAGAGTAAAACAGTATTCTTGGAAATTACTAGGATTAATTTGATGCTACTTTGTCCATAATTCATGACCTAGTTCTCCATAATTCATGACCAAGTTCTTAAGGAAAGTGTGGAGCTATAGATAGGGTATTCTGGAGCTAACCAGTGTGAACATGGTACATTAATTGTGATGATAATTCTCAATAAATAATTCATTATACTCATTTATAGCAAATAATATTGGCACTGCTGAAATAGTACCTACATATAATAACCATCCTATAAATTCACATAATGAACACCTTTATCTGGGAAGAGATTCTTCAGTCAAAAGCATTTGAATAGTATTTTTACATTTGTTTTATCAAGATAGAAATAAAAAGTTAAACAGGTACTCACTAGATGTACTCTTTAAAACTCTCCGACCAGCTTTGTTCATTAGTGAAGATGTAGATATGTACAGCAAATGTAATCACAACAAACAAGAAATCCAGTAAAGTAAAGATACCTGAAAATGTAGAGGGAGAGGTGAGGATTTCATATACAACAGGCAACGAGAGACCCATGGGTCACAATGCTCAACCAGTCCAACAGGCAACAAGACCCAGAGAGACGCACGGGTCACAATGCTCAACCAGTCCAACTGGCAACAAGACCCACAGGTCACAATGCTCAACCAGTCCAACAGACAACGAGAGACGCACGGGTCACAATGCTCAACCATTCCAACTGGCAACAAGTTTCCTAAAAACTGACCCAGTGGTTTCGGAGAAGAATTTTTATGCAAAACTTTGAATTTCCTATTATGGCCCCACCCTACCCCCGAGGAGGTATGATCTGATCAAAATTTGGATCTACTCTATATTCAGGAAGCAATATTGTTTCTTTTGGTCAAATGGTTCTTTGATTGTGGCCCCATCGTACCCCCGGGGTTATGATTTGAACAAACTTGAATCTCCACTATATCAAGAAGCTTCATATAAATTTCAGTTTTTTGGCCCTTTGGTTTTTGAGAAGATTTTTGAAGAATTTCCCTTTAAATTTACATGTAAACTTGATCCCCAATTGTGCCTCATCGACCCCAGGGGGTCATGAATTGAACAAACTGAATCTGCACTATATCAGGAAGCTTTCATTATAATTTCCAGATTTCTGGCCCAGAGGTCTTGAGAAGATTTTTAAAGATTTTCCTATATATTCACATGTAAACTTTGATCCCCTATTGTGGCCCCATCGTACCCCTGGGGGTCTTGATTTGAACAAACTTGAATCTGCACTATATCAGGAAGCTTTCATATAAATTTCAGCTTGTCTTGCCCAGTGGTTCTTGAGAAAATTTTTAAATGACCCCACCCTATTTTTGCATTTTTGTGATTATCTCCCTTTGAAGGGGCCCGGTCCTTCATTTGAACAAACTTGAATCCCCTTCACCCAAGATGATTGTACCAAGTTTGGTTGAATTTGGCCCAGTGGTTCTGGAGAAGAAGATGAAAATGTGAAAAGTTTACGACAACGACGCGACAGACAGCGGACAAATATTGATCAGAAAGCTACTGAGCCTTCATCTCAGGTGAGCTAACAGAGACCCATGGTCACAAGTTTCAACCAGTCCACAAGACAAACAGAGACCCACGGGTCACAATGCTCAACCAGTCAAACAGGCAACGAGACCCACGGGTCACAATGCTCAACCAGTCAAACAGGCAACGAGAGACGCACGGGTCACAATGCTCAACCAGTCCACAAGACAAAAAGAGACCTACGGGTCACAATGCTCAACCAGTCCAACAGGCAACAAGACTCACAGGTCACAATGCTCAACCAGTCAAACAGGCAACGAGAGACCCACGGGTCACAATGTTCAACCAGTCCAACAGGCAAACAGAGACCCACGGGTCACAATGCTCAACCAGTCCAACAGACAAACAGAGACCCACGGGTCACAATGCTCAACCATCCAACTGGCAACGAGAGACGCACGGTCACAATGCTCAACCAGTCCAACTGGCAACGAGAGACGCACGGGTCACAATGCTCAACCAGTCCAACAGACAGAGACCCACGGCACATATGCTCAACCAGTCCAACAGGCAACAAGAGATCCATTGGTCACAATGCTCAACCAGTCCAACAGGCAACAAGAGATCCATTGGTCACAATGCTCAACCAGTCCAACAGGCAACAAGAGATCCATTGGTCACAATGCTCAACCAGTCCAACAGGCAACAAGAGATCCATTGGTCACAATGCTCAACCAGTCCAACAGGCAACAAGAGATCCATTGGTCACAATGCTCAACCAGTCCAACAGGCAACAAGAGATCCATTGGTCACAATGCTCAACCAGTCCAACAGGCAACAAGAGATCCATTGGTCACAATGCTCAACCAGTCCAACAGGCAACAAGAGATCCATTGGTCACAATGCTCAACCAGTCCAACAGGCAACAAGAGATCCATTGGTCACAATGCTCAACCAGTCCAACAGGCAACAAGAGATCCATTGGTCACAATGCTCAACCAGTCCAACAGGCAACAAGAGATCCATTGGTCACAATGCTCAACCAGTCCAACAGGCAACAAGAGATCCATTGGTCACAATGCTCAACCAGTCCAACAGGCAACAAGAGATCCATTGGTCACAATGCTCAACCAGTCCAACAGGCAAACAGAGACCCACGGGTCACAATGCTCAACCAGTCACCATGTAAATACACGCACCACAACACACATGTTTGGGTCACTTAAATCTTTAAACTTTTGTTGTGAAGGCACTTTGGCTCCAGAGTCATGGATGAAGAACATTGCTTATGTTCAAAATGAAGACAGCTTCATTTTCATCAGAATAGCTGTATCCTTCACCTTGTGGTTCTTGAAAAGAAGCCATTGAAAATTTCCTGGTCTATATTGCAATGTCGACCATTAAATTCCTAGTCTAGTCTCACCCCTGGGATCACAGAGTGAAGAGACTTAAACCTACACTACAACATGAAAGCTGGCGGTGAGAGGAAAGGCAAGAGAGAGGAGCGCAGTAGCTTCTTCTCCTGCTCTGCCTAATCTACACTACAACAGGATGCTTCCATATTAATTTAGCACATTTTTACAAAAGCTAATAAGCTACAAAGTTGGATTAAACACACGTTTATGTGCACCATGTGCCTTTAAAATCTCATGAAGATTCATAGGCACATTAATCACATCTGCAATGCATTCATCAGGAAACGGCAAGCAGGACAATGTGTATAGATACAAGGCAGGACAATGTGTGTATAGATACAAGCAGGACAAATGTGTATAGATACAAGCAGGACAATGTGTATAGATACAACAGCAGTGGACACATGTGTATAGATACAAGCAGGACCAATGTGTATAGATATTACAAGCAGGGACAATGTGTATAGATACAAGCAGGACAATGTGTATAGAGATACAAGCAGACAATGTGTATAGATACAAGGGACAATGTTATAGATACAAGCAGGACAATGTTATAGGATACAATGGGCAAAACTACATGTACTGTGTTTGTGTATTTTAAGACTTTTTAACCTCCAATTGTGTCCCCATTCTGCCCTAGAGGTCAAGGTTTGAACATATGTAAGGTAACGTATAATTAGAATTCGGCTTGTCTGGTTCACTGATTCTTCAACAGACTGTTAACAACTTCACTCTATTATAGTCAGATGTACTTATAATTACAACATATTATTTAAAGCCTGTGATTAGTCTATTGTTATCACATGATTCTATAATAAAACACTAATAGAATATAAGTATTTCCTAAAATAGATTATTACAGACCTTACCATACTAAAAATAGAAAGTTAGTTGACCCTATTCTACTAAAATTAGATTCCTTCCAGTCTTAAAGATAGCTTCAATTTGATTGGCATTAATTTTTGCATGGTCTAATCACTGTTTAGCTTTTATCATGTGCTTGGGCCAGTTTTGTTGCTTGTAACTAAGAAGATGGCAGCCGATCATTTTGCTACATTGAATGAGAGTGAATTTCGAGAACTTTTTGAAAATGTGGATGCTGACAACATTGAAAAATCAACTGTTACAGCAGTGAAAGTTTCTAATTCTGTGTTGTATTAGTGTTAAGTTTAAAATTATGCAAATAATGACAATTATGATAAATTAATCATGATAAAAGAATTACAGTGGAGCCTCGTTAATCCGGACACTTTGGTTCCCAGCAAAATCGTCCGGATAAATGAATCGTCCGGATAACTGAATCGCATGTTTTTGATCTTCATATAAGTAACCTTTATGCTTATTTTATTGATTTATAGTAAATCAAACACATGTATGTTTTCATTTAATACCCATTTACTTTATTAGATAATTAATATTTTAACATGTACTTGCATATATGAAAGTACTTAATTGCTTAATTGATACATTTGATGTAAAAAAAAAAAAAACCAAAACAAATTCATGGCCAGTTATCGTTTGTTTATTTTATGTTGGCAATTTTTTTTTCACTGGCAGGAGTCTTCACTCGTCTCCTCTTTGTTGGCGATATGGCCATGTTGGTAGCACAGGCAGCATTAGTTGACCAATTCTTTTTGCACAAGTTCATATTTCATATTTTTAATTGTGCAAGTCCATATTCTGGAGGACAAAAGTATGCAACCTTGTTATTATAAATTATTCCCGCTTTGATCTAACCACACACACTAATTATCTTGAGGTGAAATACCTGAACTACACTTGGGCGATATACATGTACATGTACATGTTATGGGTACATGTTAATTCGTAAATTTCTCAGATTACTACCATGGGTAAAACACACACAAAACAAAGCAATCATTTCTCTCGCTGGTAAAATATGTTCTCTCTCTCTTTCTCAGAATGTCCTGTCTTTCGCCGGTAGAATATGTTCTCTTTCTCTCTCAACACAGAATTAAACAATCCTCTCTTTCGTCGGTAAAATCTTCTCTCTCTCATAACACCCTCTCTCGGCGGTAAAATGTGCTTTCTCTCTCTTTGTGCGTGTGTGTTTGGAAGTTTTTATTATAAATGAACAATTGATAAATGTAAAATAAAACACGAGTCATCTTCCGAAACACCTTTTTAAAAAAGTCTGCACTATTGTTTACAAATTAACAACTGATAAAATGTATATTCAGCAGTTCAATAGAATATATCATCACATCAACCGATGTAAATATGGTACCGATTTATTTCAAATTCAAAACTGCACACATTACTTGGCAAAATTCCTCGATCCGCACGTGCGATGAAACTGATGCATCCACTACTAGTCTAAAGACAGGTTACCTTTACTCGCTTTAATTACAGGGCCTAGACTGTGTGGCTTATGTTTTCTTTGCAATTTACGCCTTGTTAAATCGTCTGAAGCAGACTTTTGAAGAAGAAACAAGATGTGTTTGTGAAACACGATATCTGCCCCGTATTCCACATGCCAGTGGAAGGACTTGTCATAAGGATTAGGCAAGTGAAATATGAAAGGTTTATCCCTTACCATTCAAAAGTTATGGCCAATGTTAAAGTTTTTAAAGATAGGTCAAAGTTCAAGGTTCAGTCAAACATTTTGGTACCGATATAAAAGGACTTGTCATAAGAATAACACATGTGAAATTATGAATGCCCTAACTCTTGCCATTCAAAAGTTATTGGCTAATGTTAAAGTTTTTTTGAAAAGTAGGTCTAAGTTCAAACTCAAGGTCAGGAGGCAGAAAGTTTTGTACCCACGAAAAGGTCTTGTCATCAGGAACAAACATGTGAAATATTAAAGCCTTGTACTTTACCATTCAAAAGCTATAGCTTAAGGTTATTAGTTTTTGAAAAGTACTCAAGGTCAAGGTCAGGAGGTCAAAAATGTTGTACCCATGAAGGTCTTGTAATAAGAACATACATGTTGAAATATTCAAAGCCCTAGTACTTACCAGTCAAAAGTATAGCCGAGGTTAAAGTTTCAGACAGAAGACAGAAGGACAGAATGACAGACAGGACAAAAACAATATGCCCCCGATCTTCGATACGGGGCATAAAAAGCCATCCGGGTATAACGGTACACTTTTCTCAATGCATTTTAGCATATTTGGGAGGTGAAAAAATGACCGTACGGATCCAGAACGCGCATTTCCAGATTAATGATACAAATTAACGTTTAATAATTCCGTTCCCTAGAAAAATCGTCCAGAAGGTGAAGCGTCCAGATTAATGGCATCCGGATAAATGAGGGCCCACTGTATAGTCTACTAATATCGTTCAATACATGTTTTTATTGACCTGATGAGAGTATATGAACCTCGGATTCCGTCCTCAGTTGATATACTCTCATCAGGTCGATAAAAAACATGTATTGACTGATATCAGGATACTATAATAGTATAATATTTCCCAGTCATCTCCCTTTGGAAAGCATGACCATTCAAATTTAAGGATACTTTATACTGAGTTTAGTGCAAATTGGCAAAGTGATTCTGGAGAACATTGAGTAAAAATATGAACAGTTAATGATGAACATACACAGATGGACAAACAAATTCTGATCAGAAATTGAGCAGTTCAGGTAATTTAATAATAATGAAGTACATGTATAAACATAATTCTGCATCCTAGCACACAAACTTAGCAAATTAAATTTCTTCATAAAGAAAGTCGGTGCCAGCTAGTCTTGTATAAAATTAAAGTTTGGTTTTGGAGACAAAAACCATATGTCTCCCCCTGTGCTGTCAGTTGAGTAGTCTCAAAGGAGTTGTGTTGAGGATTTCTGGTATATTTCCAAGTTCAAACAGGCTTAACTCCCACAAAAATTAGGGTATCAAAATTTCCTGGTAATATGCACAACTACATGTGATGTCCTTGCTACATATCAAGATTCCTAAAAATTGGATCAGTAGTTTCAAAGGAATTGCTCTGACAAGGTTATTTATGAGAATTTACGGCAAATTTCTATTAGTTCAAACACACTTACGCAAAAGATTAAATGTCCTTGAGCGGGGGTATATTCCTCTGAGCAGTAGCCTCAGAATCCTTGTTGTTTTGGTCTGTCCGCCTGTGTCCATCACACAAAGTTTGTCAGAACAACTCCTCTGAAACTACTGATCCAATTTTTAGCTCCCTGGGCTGAAATTTATGTAGCCGGAGTTACTGCATTTCATGACCCCGGTGTCAGCGTCACACTTTAAAGAAAAACTTTTAATCTGGCTATATCTTTTGAACCAAGGGGACAGAGCTTTGATATTTCACATATAGATGCTCATGAAGAGAGACCTTTGTTTGTACCAAGACTTTGAGCTAGTGACCTTGACCTTGACTTTGACCTACCTTTCAAAAAACTTTAACCTGGGCTATAATCTTTTGACTAAAGGGAATAGGGCTTGATATTTCAATATAGATGCTCGATGAAGACCTTGTTTGACGGAACTTTGGATCCTAGTGACCTTGGACTTTGACCTAATTTTCAAAAACTCTACTTGGTAATTTATTGAACTAAGTGGATTTTTAGAGCTTTAGTATTTCACATATAGATGCCTCATGATGAGACCTTTGTTTTGATACCACGACTATTTTTACTAGTGACCTTGACCTTTACATTTTTTACTTACTTTTCAAAAACTTTAACTAGGGTATAATCTTCGAACCGTGGATGGACAGAGAGGCTTTGAGATTATAATAAGCACAGTAATGCATGAAGAAAACCCTTGTTCTGGTACGAAGACTTTGGACCTAGTGACCCTTGGCATTAGATTTGACCTACTTTGGCAAACATTTTTGATTATGGCAATATTTTTTCAAATGAAGAGGGATGGGGGCTTTGCATTTCACAGATGCTCTCTATGTTAACAATATTTTTGACCTAGTTATCCTAAATTTCAAAAATTCAAACCTGGAGTTTTTCTTTGAACAAAGAGGAATAGCTTAAGGGCTTTGATATTTCAAAAACTAATGTATCTTTTCAAGACATTTTCATTCACTACCAGAGCTATTTAATTGACCTTGGACTTTATCTAAACGGGGAATAGGTTTGGGAGTCATGCTGCCCAGCAAAGCTATTTGTTTCTTTACAACTCTTGTTAAGCAAACTGTATTTGTAGCTAAGGATCATATGTAGTTGTGCATATTACCATAGGAAATTTTGATCCTATAATTTTGTGGGAGTATGCCCGTTGAACTATTTAATAAAAATGCCTTATAATCTTCATGAATAAACCTTGTCAGTGCAACTCCTTTGAAATACTATCTGATTGATTGTAGAAATGATATGTAGCAAGGACATCATATGTAGTTGTGCAATTACCAGAATTTTTGATCTCTAATTTTGGAGTTGTGCC
>CAJDSM010018189.1:0-31471 GCA_903981925.1 Ostrea lurida
TTATCAGAGGAGGAGCTCCACATCTTGCATATGTTTTGATACAATATGTCTAGAAATGCATGACTATAGGGGTATCATTTCATATTTTGCTATTACCAACCTTTCCTTTAAGAAAATAATTGATACACTTTTTAATTAAAAAAGAGAGATTTAAAGAAACATTTTTGGCATTTGCATTGATATATTTACATGGCTGTGAAAATGGTATTGCATGACATAAGAATTTAAGGACACCAAGATAAAATGATATTGCAGTTAATGCGGGGATTTTTTTTGGTTCATAAATGGATAAAGAGAAGTATTGGTATTTCCTACAGAGGCTCAAGCACCATGTACCTGCATCACTTTTATTCAATTTTGTTTCCTAAAGATGTGTATATTTACAATTTTTTTAATACACACAATATGACATCTTGCTTACCAGGTATATAATATATCCCAACCTATCAGACGACAATCGCACCCGAACACATTAAGAACACTGTGCTCCTGTTTGGCCTGATTGCGATACAGTTTCAATTGTTGCAGCGCACAATTATTTCCCCCTGAATACAGAAGGGCGCACCTCACGCTGGGGTTCTCAGTGCATTTTGTCGTCAACTAATTAACTATTTCCTCTATGATACGCTAAATACATTTGTGTGCGATAATGTTACTTAGCGGATGAAATTATCTTAAGATTTCAATAAAGACGTAAGAGCATGAGCGTAATCTAGAGTGAACTTTACAAGCACACATTTACCAAGACCCATTACAGTTTCCAGCACGGGAGAAAGAACTAAACAGACGAAACTTGACCGTTCGTACATAATAGGGACGATGATAGTTAGCTATATATCTGAGAAGGCAATAATGGACATAAGGTATATGATATGTATCAATCAAATGCTAGTCGCCCTCCAAAAGCCAAGCACAGCACACATTCAAAAAACTCTACAAAAAAGATTTGATTAAATTTCTCAACATCTGACTCGATCTGTAAGTGCATCACTTCATTTATGGATCTGAGCACGCCAGGTCAACTGGTCACGAGTCGAAGGTTCATTCGTCCGAAAGGTTGCCACAGTTGAAGTCCGAATGGTTCAAATAGCAGCTCGGGTTCGAATGGTCGGAGCAATGAGTCCAGACAGTTGTGTAGTCATTCAGTCCGCAAGGTCACATAGTCTGCGTAGAGGAGTTCACCTAGTTCGAGTAAAGGCCCCTCAGACGAAGTCCGAGAGGTCATCCATCACGCAAGGCAGCGCATCTAGTGCCTATCGAAAGCGTTACTACGCTTACTACGAGTTTGAGATACCGAATCGGATATGTGTTGATAATTGCAGTGGTAAAGAATTAGAAATTCACTGTCAGTAAATGAAATGACAGAGACATGAATATAACTAACTATAATAGCTAGCTATCTGAGTGTTATGAAGAAATGGTTGGTGAGAGGCACATAAGTCAAGTGTCTCGGTTCACAATACATACATTGATAGCACGTTTACAGAGTTTTACGGTTCTCATGCCTTTCCGGAGATGTGGGGGCCAGAGGGGCGGATTTCGGCACTGTATTGAGCTATACGTGCGACGCGAAGAAGACATTCAATTTTTAAAATAATTTAAATGCTGAAAGACACGCCGTCATGAACTCTGGCCTGGCGGGGATTATATCGCACAATTCCCGGGAATACTTATGGCCCTGCGCTAGGATCGCAGATGTGGAAGGTATTTAAGTCCGCCAAACAGTCCGCCATGAGACCAATATGTAGCCAATGGCGAAAATTTCTCAGCTTCGCGGAGAGTCTTCGGCTACTCTTTGTCCTAGATACTGACTGTGGTGGCTTGACTATTTCTACTGAGGCACAACTCTCTATCGTTCTTCACTAAAAGCTTGCTAACTATACAAAAAGAGAATCGACTTCTAAACGCGCGTTGGATCAGGAAGGCTTATACTATATACGTGACACGAGTATTCAGATAGGAGTTGGAACGCGGTGACGGGTGATATCAGTTTAATACTACACGGATTGTACTATATCAACTACGTCAGATTCAATTATTAATACCTATCCGGAAGCTACTAGAAACATAAGTGAACTACACATTGATTCAGTAGTACTTAGACCAGAACCATGTCTAGTTTGTGACTAGCTGGTATATTCTTGAGTACTCGACACATTGCTATTAAGATATACATTATGTGCAAAACGTGCAAATACTCAGGGCGGATCATATACGAAGATCGGAATAGATTCAGCCTATACATAGCAATCATAATGCCACTGGCTACGAGAGTTCCATACTAGCGCTTTATATAAAGACAGTATAGGAGAATTTATACGTTGTCGATGTGCAATGTAACCTGGGTCATGATATTGTCTTTATTTTAGAATCGAGGGACGACGAGGACTAGCTGTACAGGAGACATAGCTAAGTGCACTAGTAGCAGAAGCGCAACTCTTTGGCAGTCACGTTTTAAGGCATCATTTTCGCAATCTGAGGTTGTTATAACACGATTTAGTTTGCCATAGGGCCTGCCATTGGGTCAAAATGCTGTGTCTGGTGTTGTCATAGCAATTTGTCAGCGTTTTCATACACTGATCTGGACTACGTATATTACTTCAGTTTACCTTTAATCAAGACATGGGCTCAAGGCGGGTGTGACTGGTCGACAGGATGTTCATGACTCTCTTGGCACAGAGCCTTTGATGGCCGATCAGTGCTGTTGTGTCTAGGGGTGCTTCGATTGAGTTATGAGACACACGATCACTGCGTTGTTTATGGTAGCCTCCATCCTTCTGACAGCCCTGGATACGCCACTGCAGAGGAGCTTGACTTAGTCAGAGGCATCTATAACAGAATTTCATATTATAATGATTAAGAGGATTGATGTAATTATTAGCCTGATATGTTATATTAATAATATAGAAGAGAATAGAAAGCTAAATTCTTAGAACAAGTGTGTTCATTATATTTCCGTATACTTTCAGTCAAATCACTGCTACTGGTAAGGAGAGTCAATGAGCGCTTATTGACACAACTACTCCCATATCGCGATTATAGCATTAATCTTATGCGCTAAAGTACTGAAACTTCAGTATAGCGCATCATCTATCGTAAAAGCAAAATATAGGTTTGAGTTGGAGTTAGCATATCGCAATAACTCCTCCTCTATCATCTATCCAATAAAACTCTCACAGAACCATTAGCCATAGAACTATTTAGTTGATGTAACTATAGCTTGCGAGTAGTCTGAGAGTGAGAGAGCCACGATCCTATTCCCATGAGCTGGTACTGTTCGCCACTCCGATATTTTCTTGCTCCTGCTGTTCATGTAATCACACATAGAAATAGACAACAATAAGCTCAAAGCCCAGATGCAAAGTGTGAGGCATTCTAGGAGTCACAAGAGCTGATGATATAACGTGACAGTCGCTATATTACCTAATGTATGGTAATTAGTTGTTATCTAAACTATTCGAATAATAATATGTTTCAGGTTCTTCAGATTAAATAAATTGCAATATGTATATCGTTATGAGGTTAATGAATTGATATATGTTATCTTTCTTTGAGTCCATTTGATAGGCACTGGATTACGATCTCATATTGAGTATGTCAATAGCCTGTACTCCTATCTAAGTAGAATAGCTATGATGAGCTTCAGTAAGAGAACCTGTGTATTTCTTATACTCGGGGCCGTAGTAAGTAGGGAGTATGTGGTTACTATATTTGTAACCTAACTGGCGCACTGATCGAAGGAACTTTTACTTCTTACTGTATAGCTCTATAATCCTCGGCACTCACGATACGCCTTCCGAGGACTCGACGGTTGAAAACTTGTTCGGACTCGTGACCTTCGACTAGTGGGCTTTTTCGGACTCGTGAATCTTGCGACTAGTGGGCGGGCCCAGGATGCATTTTGGCACTAAAGAGTGAAGGTCACTTGTGAGAAGTGGAAAGAGCACACCTTGGGCCCTCCAGACAAGACACTCCTGACGCGCATCACATGGCACCAAGACAGCAGATTGCGATACCCAAGCCGTACCCACTATCACAAGATACAACGGCTTATGACCACTGAAAGTCATACGTGCCATGCAACATCTGATAGTTGTCAGCTCATACCCTTTTGTCGTGTTAGGAAGAAAGTAGAAATCGTATAATCTTAACATGCTAGTACACATCTAATAAGTAAATAGACTCCTATAAAGTGCCACCACGGAAATCGATGAAAGTGAGACGGATGATAGCAACTATACTAGATGTGATCACAAGAGTAAATTAGCCGTGACGTAAAAATAAAAAATTCGGTCCAGAGCTATGAGCACCACATCCATACCACTGGAATTCTGACATCAAAAGTAAGTGTGGGAGGCTCCGAAGATAATCGAACGGAGATTAGAGAATGACTTATGTTACATGGAAGTAAATGAAGAGACAATAGTAATATGAATCCGCAATGAGTCAGTTTACAGCCAGGTGACTCAAAAACTCCCGAGACCCTATTTCACTCATTATGGAGAACGTCACCATCGTGCACGGAGTTGAAGGGCTCGTGGGCAGACTAATCATTAGAGACTAGTGCCTGGTCGGTCCACTGGAGAGGCTGGTCTCGTAGCAGTCCGAGTGCGATCGGTGGGTCTGTCGAGAGTGCGTAATCAGTGGTATAGTTGATGTTGGTTGTGTCGTGGTGCCTTGCGTGTGACAGCCGGAGGGGCTTCATGGGTCGGTTTTTCCTCCCGGGTCTCATCCGAATGACCGTCGCGCCATTTGGTCGTCGCTCGTTAACGAACCGACGCAGGGGATGCTGGGACCTTATTCTAACCCGGCAGAACACGGCGGAAGGGATCCGGTGACGAGAGTGAAGGCAGTCGGAATGAGCGCTAGGAATGACGTGGGCAGCAGCCGAGGAAGCAGCGCCGCCCAGAAAAAACCGGGTGCGAGAGGCGTAGTTTGTGTTGCACCTGTCCCCCGGGAGATTGTACAGGACATAGTCAAGTAAATTAAGAGAGCCATCCAGTTTTCGGTTGGTGAGAGTGAGGGACCCAGATTGTCTTATGTGGTATCATTCGTGTGCAGAACAGTTGTATACGCTGTTATCCAGGAATAAGATACATATCACTAGATTGATAACTTGAATTAATGCATTTTCAAAGTACATGCGCCAAATTGTGAAGCTTCGCAAGTACTGCGAATTAAATCATGTCCTAATTAGTAATTACTTATATTCACGGCAGTGGAATTTTAATATGGCGTTTGTGCACACTAACCATGAAACTATACAATTTTTGTTACCCTTGTACCTTACATCTGTGCGCCAATACGCACAGATGTTATGCGCTTGTCATTTTAATACTTTTAGAACATTTGACCTTTTCCTTTAGCCGGCCTTCCGCATAGACCGGTGACCCCATGGGTGCTTCTTATCGATTCTCTCCGAGCTTGCAGACTCAAAACAGTGGTTTGGCAGACGATGGGGCCTCCTGTTCTTTCAAATTGTTGATACATCTGTTTTATGTTTGGTAGAACATGCGTCAACCAGCATAACAACGCATGCGTCATTTAGGAAATCATGCTGCAGGTGAAATCTAAAATAATCTAATAAATTGTTATCTAGCGTATAGAATGTTGAACACCTCGGTTGAACGAGTGGTTGGGTTGTGGTCGGTGTGGGGTTCGCGGGGGGCGGACGTTGAGGGTGGGTGGGGGGGCGGGGCGGGGGGCGGTGTCAGTTTTTTCGCAGGATGGCTATTTTGTCCCTGTGCATTGATGAGGATGTTAGCATTAATGATCAAACTATCTTGCAGCCAAGTTCCCGATTCGGCTTACTGTCAATCTCTCCCTTGGCAAGATTTAGTTTCTAAGACCTTCAAAATATCGGCTTTGACTTCCCAGTCATCCAATCAAATTGCACCATTCATAGCCTATTCGGTTTGAGTGAAGTCTGGTCTTGAATCGTTAGATCAGAAAGGCAAGTTTTAATACGCGATTTACGCTTGAAAGATAAAGGTGATATAAGCTCGCAACAAGTATGTTACACCCTAAATAAAAAAACACACATACCACATTGTTCACTCGAGTGTTTCTGTCAAGAGCGATAATTCGCAATTGTCCGTTTAGAGGCAATTCAGTCGCGACTAAATGATGACAGTAAGCGAATCGGACACTTGGCTTTGCGAAGATGGACAATATCTATGTCAACATCGGTTATAGTAAGTGGTTGGCTTTTTTTTGTTTAAATAGAAGATTTATATTTAATTTTCCACAATCCGAGAGCTAACACCCCGTGATCTGACCAATACATCGTTAATCTAGACATTATCTTTTGTTTACCTAACCAAAGATGTAAGGGCTTACAGCGGCCGTGACTGTCAATAGTGGATGCTTACTTCTCGCTACCACCGACCCCTCTGGTCTATCAAGTGTTTGCACTACCCCTTAAAACTTATCCCTCGCACTATATTGTTCATTGCGTTGGGGATATAGCATCGCTGCCTGCGCGGGCTGTGTGTGTGTCTGGAACCTTGTGAACAAGATAGAAACAAGGACATTCATCAGGGGTCATCAAACCTTTCACAAAACTAGAAAAAATGTGATGTGGCCACATCACAGAGGGCCCCGCTTGGTTGAGCCATCTAATAGTAGTAGAAGGTTTAGTGATCCTCTGATGATTGACCTTGCTTTATCATGTTCGCAAGATAATTCTTTAAAGAAATTGTCAATATGACCTTAAAAATAAGTAGGTTTAATACTTTCTCCATGGGCAATATTTTGTGGAAGGTCTGATGATCTCTGATGGATGCTGTGTCTTCAACCTTGTTCGCGTGATTTTGGGCAGTACTCAATAGTGATCTTGACTTTTGACCTTAAACTTAAAAATAAAGTATGGTTCATCCCTCTCCATAGTGGTAACATTTATGGAATGTTTATGATCTTCTGATGAATCACATGCTTCTATCGTGTTCACAAATTTTTTAAACAATAGTCAATAAGTGACCTTGACTTTGAGAACCTGACCTTGAAAATCAATAGGTTACATCCTCTCTCCATGGGAAACATGTGTGCAAGGTTTTGATGACCTCTGATGAATACCCTTGCTTTTATCTTGTTCACAGGTTTCATACACAAACAACGCAGACTCATGGACTTGCAGCACTGCTGATATATTCTCTCCACACCATTGCGAGAGTATAGCGAATTTTAACACTTTCAAACTGTTATACAAGTTCTGCAAACATTTTTATTAGTTACTTCCCTTTTTTATAAGAAAATTCCATAACTCCGACGAAAACGGGAAATCAGATTTTTTTCAAAATCGAAAGGGAGCTTGCCTGTAAGGAGGTATACCTTTCTAAAAGTTTCAATCTGATTAGTGAAAGCGTTTTTTCAGTTATTGCGCGAAAACTGAAAAAACACCATTTTTAAAAAAAAGTTCCATATTTCTGAACGCGAAATCCAGAAATTTTCCAAAATCGAAAGGGAGCTGACCTCAATGGATATTTGCACCATCCTAAAGTTTCATATTATTGGTGCAAGCCCTTTCGAGTTATCGCGCGAAAACTGTTTTCGACTTTTTCATGAAAAAAGTTCCATTTTCTGAAGTGTAAATCAGAACATTTCCAAAATCAAAGGAGCTGACCTCAATGGATATTTACACTGTTCTAAAGTTTCATGTTGATTGGTGCAAGCCCTTTCGAGTTATCGCGCGAAAACTGTTTTGTGACGGACGGACAAGCTGATTACTATAGGGCTCCGCCGTTACCCATGGAGAGAGAATGAACCCTATTGATTTTCAAGGGTCAAGGTCACATCGACTATATTCTTTTGAACAAGATCGAACCCAGCATTCATCAGAGAATCATCAAAACCTTCCATACATGTCGCCCATGAGAGAGGTTGAAGCCTAATTGGAAGCCTATTGATTTTCAAGGTCAAGGGTCATTATTAACTTTGACTATTGATAAAAATTCTTGTGAACAAGACACAGCAAACTCATCAGAGAATCGTCAAACCTTCCAAGGTTATTCATGATGATTTAAGGCAGATTTTTAAGTTCAAACGGGCATAATTCCCACATAAATTAGAGATCAAAATGACCTGGTAATATGCACAGCTACATATAATATCCTTGCTACATTTCAAGTTTCTTAAAATTCGGATCAGTAGTTTCTTCTGAGTTGTGCTGACAAGGTTATTTATGAGGATATAAGGCAAATTTCTAAGTTCAAACGAGCATAGCTCCCACAAAAATTAGAGGATCAAAATGTCCTGGTAATATGCACAACTACATATGATGTCCTTGCTACATATCAAGTTTTTTAAAATTCGGATCAGTAGTTTTAGAGGAGTTGCGCTGACTAACTTTGTGACGGACACACACCAAAAAACAATGTCTCCCCACCATAATAATCAATCCTTCCATACATGATGTCCATGTAGAGATGATGAAGCCTATTGATTTTCAAGGTCAAGGGTCACTTAAGGTAGCCCACTACACTAAAGCTTGTACTCTTTATAGCACAACGTCACAAGATGGCGATTTAAATAGTTTATGAAATAGCTTGTTTCGATCAATTCGATTGTATAACTTCATAGCTCAGAAGGTAAAGCACCGGATTGGTAAACCGTAGGTCCCGAGTTCGAATCTGCCAGGGACTTTTGTTTATAATTACTGCCAGACAAATTTTGAAAATCATGTTTTTTGTATTCAAATTTCATATTTTCCACCTTTTTGACATGTATAATTATCATATATCATCATATCTTTCATAATCAAATCATATCGTACTGTTTTAAGAAACTTTTCCCAGATGTAGTGGGCCACCTTAATTATTTGTGTTCGTCCCGTTGAGAATATTTCACTCATATTGGGACGTCACCATTACCGGTGAAGGGCAGCAAATTTAGACATATGCTTAGCACTTACGGCTTAGAGCAGTGAGGGGTCTTTTGCGTGCCACACCTGCTACGACACGGGGCCTCCCTTTTCAAGGTCATATCCGACAGACCTGTGATTCTCACTTCTATATGCCGCATTATGATTGACGCGGCCGCTCCGAGCACGAAGCTCAAACGCACGACCTCCCGATCACAAGCTCTTCCACTGAGCCGGTTCAAAGGTCACCATTGACGAAAATTCTTAGTTAATGACCAAAGTCCAAGTCACCATTGTTTAAAAATCTTACGTTGCTAGAAGATGCTACGCTTAATTAGGTTCATTTTGGTTACCTTCCCAACAATCAAGTTTTTATTATTTATTTCAACAGAAGACATCAGATTCAGGTAGCCCACAACACTAAAATTTTATTTCATACGTTTGAACACTTTTCAAGACGCTGAAACAATCAGATGTACGGGTCGTTTTACCGTTTGTTAAGGTCAGTAGCTCTATAGTGTCTGCAGTTTTAATGTAACATTTCATCGGTTGCATCATCATTGCACGTGACATTTGGAACATTTATAAAACCTGTGATGCAGCGTTAACGACCTGGTGAGATTTTCTAGGTGCAGTATTACCATAGCACTTTTCAATAGGATGTATTGTTTTGAAAATCACGTGGAACGTCTGTACCTAAAAGTATAGGTTGCAACAATGACATCACAAATACTTCGGTAGAGGCAGACATCAAGTGAAACGTCTATACCCAAAAGTATAGGTTGCAACAATGACATCAAAAATACTTTGGTAGAGGCAGACAGAGTGGCCAACTAACAATTCTGTTCTCCGACAGTCCTTAGACTTGCTCCTGCTTTACATTCTCTCACGGAATTAAGTGAACTATGGAATAAGACAGAGTGGCAGTATACCATTCTGCCCCAAGTTGGTTGGCTACATAAACTTCTGATTAGTTAAAAGACCTATAATTCAACTGACTGATGATTGAAGGCACTTCAGTCCACCTTTCATATTCACAATCTACATTCAGTTTTTTTTTTACTGCCTCCCGGATGAGATCAAATATTACATTTTGGCCTAACGCAGCACACGGTATTGTGCAGGGACTACTAGAATCGAGATCTATGGAGGTCCATAGTGTATAGTCAAGGAGATGTAAAAAGGTAGGTGTAAGAATTATGACACCCTCTCCTTCCCGCCCCTTTTTGGCGAGTCGTTACATATCATATGTAAATTCTTAATCCATAGTGCTCACTCTAATTATGCTATGGACAAATACTATAAACTGTATAGGAATGTACTTTCCCATAAAATCATAGAAAATGTACAAAGTATTTCAGACACAAAATGGCATGATTTATTAACAAAAATGGTTGTGATGATACATGTATGGGTGAATTGTCAGTAATTAAAAGATGAACATTTAAAAAATCATTTAAAATGAGACATGATTATGCTCATTTAAAGAAGAACGAAATCCATCACTGAATTTAGTATGGCTTCGGTCTTCTGTCTTCCCTGCCCATTCCCCTGAAATAAAGAAATTAATAATGGAAATTCAACCAAACAAAATGATCTTTTCCCATGTAGACAAACAAGATAGGTCGTTTAAAAAACTACTGAACAAATTTATTTACATTTAGAGTTTACTACTACTGAACATACCTGTCTCTGCCGCCACCCCCGCGGTCTCCTCCCCGACCCCCGCGGAATCCACCGCCGCCACGACCTCGGTCACCAAATCCCCCGCCTCTACCTCGTCCGCCGCCAAATCCACCTCCCCCGCCTCGTCCACCGCGGTCAAAACCACCTCTGCCTCCCCTCATTCCTCCTCTACTGCGATAGCCTACAAATCATAATCATTCTGTTAGGTTGATCCATCTAATGCTTTCAATATTTGATCAAGTATTTAATAGTACTGGTGAAAACGGTTCAAAGATGGGATGATCCGGGTCTAAAATCAATCAGTTATAATCATACCACCATCATCTCCTCCACCGCCTCCTGGCCTGGGAGCATTACACCGATTACAGTTGTTCCTCCATGAAAAGTTGTTATTTCCACATTCACTGATAAACAAAATTATAGTACATGACAATTAAGGCAAAACAAGGTAGATCTTGATACAATTATCCGAGAAAAGAGAAGTCATTGCAAAACATGATTTTAATTAGAAATAAGAACCTAGAAAGCAAGCCTTGCATGGCCTTTTCAATACTTTATGAGATAGAAATTGGATATCATAGCCCATGCTATTAGATTTTTCTGCAGTATATAATTTCAAATACTTACTCATTCGGACAGGTCCAATCTCCTTCTCTGCCACCTTGATAATAAAAGAAAGAAATATTTCATCTTACGAAAGTAAATCGAATTGACTCAGAATCTCTAACACGGACATTTTTGTTCTGATCTTACTCAGACACTTTTTCTTCTGATCTGACTCAGACACTATTTAGTATAACACGGACATTTTTGTTCTGCTCTGACTCACCATCACCACCACCACCGCCGCCACCACCTCCTCCTCCTCCATATCCTCCTCTACCACCACCGCGAGATCCGCCACCGCCTCCTGTAAAGTATCAACATCATTTAATAACATCACATTGACATACTTAATTTCATATAATCTGGAACACTTCAGCATATCCACTGTAAAGACACAAGTCTCTGAGATGACTTTTCAAAGGTTGAAGGAGTGTTATATATTGTATGAGCGCTAAAGAACGCGACTTTATACGCCCACTTCTTTAGATATGACGTACCACGACCAAATCCTCCTCCTCTCCCTCCTCTTCCACCTCCAAAGTTATTGTTCATCTTCCTCGTGGCAATCTCCACTTTTATCGTATTACCACTAAAGTCTTTTTCTATATCAAAAATAAAATCCAGATTTAATTCTTCCATGTCAATAGACTCACAGTGCATATTTAATCGAAAATGACATCTTAATACGACTGCATACCATTAAACCAATTAATTGCTGCCTTTGCCGTTTCAGAATCATCGTATGTGATTGTGGCTTCTCCCTTTGGTCTACCACTGTTCTTGTCTTTATAGATCCATACTTTGGGTTTTCCAGTTCTCTTGTCAGTCTGCAGAGAAAACAAGATAAATTTTGCAAGTCCCCTTCTACCATAACTAACATGCATTTTACAGTGACAGGGTAATCAATTTGAGGCTTAGTAATCAAAACATGACAGAACACACTCTAACCTTTATAACACCAATGCTGCCGAAGTGTTGCACCAGACCATCTTCTACAATATCCTCGGGTAAACCTGACACAAAGATTGTGTCCACCATCTCAATAATTTCACCACTGCTTCCTGACAAACATCACAATTACATTCTGTATTCAAGCATTCATTTCAAAAGACAGAATACCAAGGTATTATAATGTCGATACCCGCGATATGTAATCCTTTAAATGGTACAATCTTGATACCCGCAATTTAAACCTTTAGACACTTACCACCACGATCATCCCTGCCTCGGTCTCCTACAAAAATCAACAGCGCTATTAGAATGCCATATAGCCATTCAGGACTTTCACAAAAATCATATTTCTTATGTATAGGACACAGTCTCACAAAGATTAGGTAACTTTATCTGACAGTTAACTTGTACATTTACATAGCATTAACCGTCAGTTAAACTATCTTTCATGTTACTGGGTCCAAATAGTCTATCAGTTTATGGTGCAATAATTCATGGAAGCACGATGCCTAGATCATATTCAATGACCCAGCATCGCTTCTCTTCATGCTTTGTTTAGCACTATTACAGGTGTTTGATCTACAAACTTCGCATCATCACCTTTGTGTTGTCATATTTGAGATATCAAAAATATTTGAATACCAACAGTGCACTGAGCACGCCTATACAACAGTGCACTGAGCACGCCTATACATATTTCCTTTTAGACTTAATGATCCTGGGAGTTTTCTGAATATTGCATCATCTTTTGTTTTTTCTCAGGAGTTGGCAGACTCTCCTACTCTTTTGCTTGAAACAAGATCCTCTGCCATTTCAACTTCCATGAATCTTTCAAATACTTATTCTTTCTTATACTCATTATCTAGACTTAGCCTCAAGATTTTTGATAACTTTTCAAAAGAACATATTGAAAATTCGTAGAAAATACCCCAAAATCTTAATAGTTTGTATGTCTGACACGGACATTAGCTGTATAACCATTCTTATACCATTGAATCCACACAATTCTAGAACAGCTCATATTCTTTTTCATACAGTCCCAGTCTTTTAAATATTTACACCATTGTTCAATACACACCATACTGTGTGATTTGTGTACCCTTGGATTTCTGTAGTTTATAACTTTGTACTGTACTATTCATAAGTTGGAACAATGTATACACTTCAATGATACCAACAGCAGACCGATCCATTAGGAGGTTGTTCTGTTTACCATTCACCCATTACCACAATTTTCCTCCCTCTTTCTATTCTACTCAACACCTTTTCTTTCTTTTTCTTTTTTGGTAGCATTTTTTTCACATTTTTTTGGTTCTTTAAATTGGACAAGCCATACAACATACATATAAAACAGCGATTATAAAAGTATTGATGGTAACTTGTTACCCGACTTACCACCAAATTTGTTGAAACCTCCTCTACCACCACTGAAATGTATTACATGGATTCATGACCTCGACTGAAGCCTGTACAACACTGTACAGAATCAGTCGAGACATGGGATAGCTGTCCTCTGGGGTTCATCTGTTGACGGTTGTCTATACCCTTAAACACTGCCTCTTAAATCTGGGCAGTTTCATTATTCAACCATGACAATAATGTAGGCTGTTGCAAAGTTACCCAATACAATCCCAATGTTCTACTTTCTATTCAATTTGTCACGTTAACCTTGTGTTGTTTATACCCTACTGCTCTGTGGCTCTGGTTGACCCTTTTTAACTCACTTATTTAAAGTTCACTGGATAAAAGACACAACATTCAACCTTTCATTTCATTGTCCTAACTACTGCATTGCTTTGATTACCAGTTTGAATTTTCTATCAACATGTTTGTCCCCCTTTTATTGAACAAAAATCTCTAAAACTGCTGGACTTTAAATCATTTTAAGTCCCATCATTTAATTTATTTAGAGAATGTTCCTGATCAATCACGTTTTTACAAGCATCACCAACACCACAGGTCTTGTATAGTCATCAAAACCACTTTAACTACATTTATACAGATGTGTAAACCAGTTTGTTTTTATCCACAATCATTCTCTAATATACAGTATCTTGATTGGTATCCTTTGGGATTCGCTGGAAAGCACAGACTACTGTGTTCTGATTAGATTATTGATTATACATACATGCAATTTTCGCAGGATTTTTGAACACTGAAAATGTGACAAGATGACAAACTTGCAGTAAATTATAAATGTTCTTGTTATGGAAAAAGTAACCTGTTTAACTTGCGAGTGATGGACAGGGTATACATAGGCTTTGTCTATTAACAAATCCCCCTTTTGGGTGTGAAATTAACATTGTTGGAGTCCCCTTACATGAGGAGCAAAGAAACCTATTTGTCAAGCATTTTATAATTAGTTTCCAAAGATTGATCATAAGAAAAAATAACATATTGCTAGTAAATTCTGAACCAATTTTTAATTACGGCACAGATCTTCTGAATACCACTATAAGATGGCACAAACATACAAAATTCGGGTTGCATACCCTTGCTTCTAAATTCAAAAATAATGTTATGATGAAAAGAATATGATGACACATGCATGATAGTTTTGTAAACTTTTATGCTAGTTTTATTAAAGGAGAGGATTACAGAACATTGACTGTATTTTTAATTTCTTTGGGCTATCGGTCATATTCCACCAATCTTTTTGACACTTTGTACACTACAACCAGAGCCACATGTACGCCCCCTGTAAACTCTGACAATTGTACACTCTTTTAAACCAAATCATATATACCCAAGGACTCGCTGGACAAATGATAGTCAAAATGTACCTTTTGCATGGTTTTTCTGCAGCCACAAGTAAACTTAGGGGGAACGAATTACCTCAAGTAAAGCTTCCTATACACTTCTACGACCAATACACAGAGATATCCAATACCTAGATATTCAGGGTTCAAGGTCAGCATATTCTACAACTGGTCCTCCAACATTTTATGTTCAGTGAACAATAAATAACCAAGGACTACAGTTTGATTGATGTAATATTCCCAATGCGACACCGTGTTCAAACATCTTAGAAATGATATATGGGTTCTAGTTGTTTCCAATTTTCCTGAACAATTTTTGTATTTGGTTCATGGACAGACAGACCTTAGTTTCAAACACTGGCATTATTGAGATTTTTCACAACTTTCCAAAAATCTTTCACATAGCACCAATATTTAAATGATGTAAAGCCTACAAATGTTTTATCCTAATGACAATTTACTATTGATTTGCATACCATGACAATGTTCTGTATCTTGCATCATCTTTCACACACCAGTAACAGAAACTGAAATCGTGTCCATGTTATTAACTATGTACACTGCATACATTGAAAATTCAGTTATACATACAACATAAATTTACATGATTTATATCAACACTGATGGCAGTCTTAGGCTATCTATTTTCATCATTTTTTCTCCCTCTATTTGGGGTCTCATTTTAAAATACAAAACTGCTTTCTTTTGCCAAGTTAATCAGAATATCAATTCTAAGAGTAGTAAATAATGACATTATAATGAATTTACATCTAACCCATTACTTCACCATGTTTTATCATTTTGCCTTAAGGAAGCAACACCCAAGTCTCTTTTCATACCAGACTGTTAACTACAACTCAACTCTGTGAAAAAAAAAAAATATGGCTGCAGATTTTGTACACTGGGAAGCACTCTGTGAAAGTGACATGTATAACTACCTAATTTCCTGACCCTACATGTAAATTGTACCAGCGAGTCCATATTCTAACCATAATTTCTTTAAAGCACACAATAGTGCATTTCACTACACCGAACCGTCAATAGGTTGTCATAAGTTTTGCAACAAAATACATAGTCAACACCGATTCAAATGGTCACCTGTTGGAAATAGACTCTAAAATTGCATATATGGGTTAAGTTATGTATACATAAATGTGCACTCAATTCACATATGTAACCTGGACTAATTGATTTGTAGGATATCTACATTAAAGGTACTTTTCCAAACACATTCAGTATATGTGTTGCAGTTTTAACTCCATTTCAACTATTCATTTCTTTTAATATAACTTTTCCATTAAAAACAGTAACACCATATTGACATATATCAATTACCCTTTTTATGTACCTAAGAATATTTTTTCCAAGTCACTCTTTACGCTTGTAATGCGCTTACCCTTCTTTACAAAAGCTAATGAAAAGTCACCTACCCATAGCCACCGCTATCTCTGCTACCACCACCACGGCCACCTAGGTAAAAAATAAAATAAAATATAAAACACGCCTGATGACAAACCATATAACCTCAACTGAATTGCAAACCATATCTGGCCATGTCCTAATTACCAACAAGACTGAAATTATTACAGATCTTGACTCTTTCCTGTTTTTGTCCCATATAGACCATGCTATTCGACCCTGGCCTTCAAGTCGAAAATAATTTTCATATTCCAAACCTGATAACACTTAAGTTTGCTGAGACAATTAATGATAGAAAAATTTTCAAAGCCTGATTTCATTAATGCCATATTTTGATTGAAAAAGACATGCATTAGAGCTGCAACAATCGGTTTTTGATTCACTGATGTGAATCATTGCACCTAAATATGCATACACAAAGAATAAACCCATTATTTCATATTGCAGTCTTGTCTTTCAAAAAATTTGTAAAAATGGCCATATTCTATCAATGACTACAGTAGAAATGAATAAGGATACGCCCATCCTGGCCTTACCTCTCATGCCCCCTCGGTCACCATATCCCCCTCCCCGGTCTTGTCTGTAGCTATCCTGAGATCCATAACTTCCTCCTCCTCCTCCATAACCACCACCCCCAGACTGGGGTCCCCCTCCATAGCTGCCAGTCTGACCCCCACTTTGTCCCCCGTATGACCCACCACCCGATGCCTGGGCTTGATAACCTGCAAGTTACAATAAGGACTTAATTACATCCCCTAATTTGTTATGTGTACATTTATATCACACTATGTACTTTGGTCACAAATTAACCCCTCCTCCCCCAACATAATAAGTCTTAACGGAATTAGTAAGATAGAGGTTTTTCGACAACCATAAAACTGTGGAAGGCATTTTATCTCCTTCAGTTCTCATGAATCGTCCGTGTATCTCACCTTTTGTATACTGAATATTTCATCAACTTCTTTATAAACAATGTCAAGATTTGTTTTTCATTTGATGTTGTAATTTGCAACATTTTCCCCATCATGTCATGACTGACAACTTTGCATATACTCAACTCTGTGTCATGAACTGCCTCTTATTTCAGTGCATTTATAAGTTACAAAAGAAACATACAAATTATGAAAGGCATGATACAAAACACAGTTTTATACAAACTCTGTCAGATGTCCAGCTAGTGATCTACTGTCTCCTTTATCACTGGTTTTAAGCACATCCATTATCCTTCCCTAGTTTTACCCACATCCAGTCCTTTCCCGCTTTTACCCAGTGCCCTGTGACTTACCCCCTCCCTGCTGTCCATATCCACCAGTCTGGCCACCATATGACCCTGTTCCCCCTCCTCCCTGGGCCTGGGTTTGATAACCTACAATCAACAAATACAAACATGCATTCAACTTCTTACTTTGTTCATTCTACATCCTTGACCTCTGACCAGTTTCTAATTCTCCTGTTCAGTTCTGTGCAATTTAACTGAAATTTTATGTAGAGATTGCCATGCAAAATACATACATATATGTACAATAAAAAAATAAAAATTACACAATATAGCTATAAAAAAATATATATGCAACTTTTCTAAAACACAATGACCTTTAAACAGAAAGAGACTTTGTTTTTACAACAATAACACCAAATAATTCTTCTTTTTATCATTTCCCCCAATTCAGAACTTTTATAACAGCTTTATCTTTCCACAACTAGAAATACTTTTCTGAAACATACCTTTAAACAGAAAGAGACTTTGTTTTATACAACAATAACACCAAAATAATTCTTCCTTTTTATCATTTCCCCCAATTCAGAACTTTATAACAGCCTTTACCTTTCCACAATTAGAAATACTTTCACCTTGTTTTCATAGACCAAATTTATATGGGCGACATAATCCAACCCAAGTTACATATGTGAAAAGACAAACACGCTGAAATATCTCAAAATTTTGCCAATCTTTCAACAATACTTTTTACAACTATTTTCATGGTATTTTTTCTACAGTATACACTAACATCTGATCAACTTTAAAATATATAAAAAAGAAAAAAATCCAGGCATCCATAAAAATGTACCTTGTGCCAAAGTTTTCTGTACAGGGACATTAATGAAGAATAGTTGGCATGCAGAAAATCTCTTTGGGATGCCATTAACATTAAAGAGAGCTGTTACAGCGACCATAAGGTTGGACATCAGTGGAAAGAACACACACAAACTGTTCAATGTGCATCTCAAAAATTTTGGTTCCATTTGTTTGCGTTATACAATATCTCAATTTGTATACTATACATGAAGGTACAATTGGTTCTGTAAAAAATGAACCATGGCCACAGTTGAAAAAAAAAATAATAAAAATTTGCATGGTATACTCAGGAAGGGAGAGTCAGAAGTTGTAAAAAATGTAATCACGGTCTGCATGACGATTTTCAAAGAATAACACACCCATAACAAAATAATACTCTACTCTCATTATATTCAAAATTCAATCATACTGTAATATGACTGTTCTTTAGAATTATGAATTGAACTTAATCATCATATGCCTTGCAATCAATAAAATAGAAACGTGCAGATTATTTGAAAAGACCTAAAAATTCTATTTCACAAGGTGCATGCAACAATATTTAAATCAATCCCAAAATGTTCAAACAAGTAAAATTGATGTCATATATCAGGATCGACATTAACGGTTGTCCGATTGCCCGGGACAAGTGAAAGCCCAGTTCGGACAAGTGAAAATTTCAGGAGGAAAAGTTACTATTTTAATTGTTTGGATGAATTTTGAATATACGAAAATTAAGTCTGACTGTCGACTGTGTAGTTTTTGTTTATCAAAGGCCATACCGTACTTTATTCTATTCAATAAATTACTTGACATACGACTTATCTAGTGTTTAGTGAAAAATGGTGGCTTCACATGAGGAAAACGTTTCGAAAGAAGACGATAGAAAAAACGGAAATGTAGAGAATGATAAGAAATCCCAATCAAAATAAAATACGAGTTTCAGGTGGCATGACAATAAACAATTTACGGGCTTAATTAATTTGCTTTTACCTTAGGCCCAGGGCGTGCATGTACATTTTGTGAAAATTCAGCGTAAGGGTGCTGCCTGCACTTTGTATTTTCTTATCGGTAAAACGAATTACCGAATTGAAAACATCTGGGAACATTTTTATGAGGAATTGAATAAAATCCAATTTGTTCACACTTTAGATGCGTTTTTATTTTCATTCTTTTATACAGTTAAATTTTTTTGGACAAGTAAGTTTTTCATTCGGACAAGTGAAAGTTTGAGTATACTTGCCCGATGGACAAGTGGAATAAAAAGTTAATGTCTATCCCTGTATATCATACTGCAGAACATAACCTTTCATTTATAAATAGACACTAAATAGTTCTCTCAGTCTTTTACTTTCAGTTCATAAATTCAAGATGGACAATTCTGATCCTATGTAGTTTGGGCAGTGGGAGGACCCCCTCTCCCTCCATAATAATGGGAAAAATAGTGCACATATTTATTTTGACAAAATGTCCGGGTTTTTTTCCCCCAACAGGGAATACTCTTCCACATTTTTGTGTCTCAATAGTTTATATACAGTATCCCCGTTTCAATAAAAAAAAGTCTATTTCCATTTTAGATTTCACATTGACACAACCACATATCATTTTAAGAAATCCGCTATTAAAACCAAAAATACATATCTCTGCAACCAAGCATCTACTTTCAAATGAACTTGCATATTACTATTGCACTTCATCACACGTTTGCCTTGTAAATTTTGTAGATGTTGACATTTACCTTTTTAAGTATGCCCATTTGTTCACAAAACCACAAGAATTACCTGACTGCTGCGTGTACATTGCACCAGATTGTTGACCGTAGTTTTGACCATACGATCCATACTGGCCCTGACTACTCTGGGCTGAAAATTTAGCAGTACATACAGTAGAGTATTCAAGTTCACAACATAACACACACTTCTATCTTTTCTGTTAACATTTGCATCCGTGCCTTAATGTAAAAGGCCTGACTCATAAAAAACAATAACCCCAAAACAGATTACAGATCTCTATTTGACATGAAATGTATAAATCTGTCAAAATATGTCACACAAAACCAAATAAAAAATATATATTTCAGTCTACTCTCCTCTTTCACTTCATGAAAACTCCCATGCTATTCATAGTATACAATAATATGATGCACAAAAATTTCCTTGTAAAAAATAGGAAAGGGGATGCATAATACTTTTAATCACCAAGCAAAAATGGAATGGCTATATATATATATATATATCTATCTGTCCATAATTCATTCAATGAAACCAAACCTTTCCTTCAAAAATCAAAAATATTACCTCCTTGCTGAGCATATGAAGCAAAGTTTTGAGGCATTTGTCCTTCTGGAAAATCATGTCATATAAATTTTTTTTTTTACATATTACAGGACAATGTGTACATACAGCTGAGTTCACCTGGCAGGTGCTTGGTTGGTAGCTTACCTGTCTGCTGACCGTATCCACTCTGCTGCTGCTGACCGTATTGTTGACCCCCGTATCCTCCGGACGTGTCGTAGGAGCCTTGAGCTGCTGGCTGACCATACCCAGTGGTTTGGGCAGCTGCTGTCTGTCCAGCTTGTTGTCCGTAAGCACTTTGATCATATCCCGTGTAACCTTGCTGCTGATAGCCTTGTGTTGCCTACAAAACACCAATCATTCACCTACATGTTCTATAACCGGATAACTATCACTTTTTCATCTCCAAAAAGGAGGATTTTGATACAAGAATTCTACACAGTATCCCTTACTGTCTGTCCATAAACTCCTTGCTGTTGTCCATAAGCACTCGCATCAGTTGACTGTCCATATCCACTGCAACTAAAAAGAGAACACACAACCTATAAGTATTGTATAGCAACATGTGTCACCCACTAGCCCTAATCATACAGGTCATCATGATCAGAATTATGTTTAACATCACAAACTTCAGCATCCTTAAGTGTTTATCTCTCATATGCAGGAATTCTGAACTATTATATAAAATTTATTGCGGAAAAAAATAAAAGAAATCATAAAAAAAAAAATAATATTAAAAGAAAAAAAATAAAAATAAAATAAAAACAAAAAAAAAAAAAAAATGAATAATATATAATATTGGTACCAACTTTGTATATCTGGTATGGAATCGGTGGTTAGATCACCTTCTAAAAGGTCCCACGGTTCAATACCCAACTTTTCTGTAATTTCTTTTTAAAATGCCCATTTGTAAACATTTATGCAATTATTACATTTAATTTTATACTTGCAAATAATAAGAACTAGGTCAAAATACAATACGCTAATCTTAAAACAAACAATCGGTACTTATACCACAAGGTCTGCGTGCGAAACTAGATTTAGAATACACAACTATGTTTCGGAAATTGATAACGTCGCACATCCATAAAACAGGGAATCTGTGAGCTACTGGCTACTGCCCAATGTGAGTTACCCACTCTAAAGGTAAAGACTAAGTCAGTTAAACAGGAAGGACATGCAAAAGGTCGAAATTCAGTAAGTGCGTGTGGGAACCCCCGATGAAGTAATATACAAAATAGTATGTAATTGAGAGAAAGAATGCTGATGAAAATTTGTTAGGATTGGATGGGTAAAACGGGTACCCCCCTCTCTGGGAAGAAGGGGTATAATAGAACCGTTTTTGAGGTTACTTATGAGGATCATATCGGTACTCCAGACCTGGCTCTGGCTGATTTGGGCTCTGGTTGTGTACCTCCGCTGGCTCCGGTCGACTGGTTCTGAGCCTCCTCTGGAAGAATGTCGCCTTCTGTTGGTTCACCCGCATCAAAGCAACAAGGGGTTACACATTGTCGTATGGGGGCTTCGCAAGATATAATGGAATTTAATCTATGTTAACTGTGGATTATCTTAATTGTGGGAGCCAATGTTCGTGGGTAACCAAAATTTTTGCTGTCATGACGTAATTTCGAGTAATTGATAAATAATAGCGAACAGGCAATTTATAACGATTAAAAGGAAGATTAAAACTGTGTCGTGGGGACGTAATTGTGGATAAAGGTGACCACGAAATCCACGAACATTGGTCCCACAGACAATGATAATTCCACAGTCATTACCCCCCCCTCCATAGGTTGACGACTATGTTGGACTATGCTTTTTAATAGGATCTATAACGAAGTTGTAAGGTTTAGGGGTACGTACCTCAGAAGGAGGTGGGGTCCTCGGGCATTCCTGTTATCAATTCAAGGTCAGGTTCAAGCGAACCTGAATGTTTGGGAAAACCAAACAATTTAATCTTTTTATTTACACAATAACATTGCACAGTATTTCTAAAAATAAGTGCATAATTCACAATCTCCAGCAGTTTGATAGTAATAAACTGTCAACTTAAGCATAGTGAGACATACAGTGGGGTGAAGCGTATTTATACATCTTGAAATGCCTGAAGTAAGTTTAACAGTGTATTCAGTGATTTTCCGGATTCATCGGTTAAATAAAACTCGATGCATGTGTGGGGCCATTGAAAACGAAGGAAAAAACGATCAGCAATTTGGAAAATAATACAAAGTGGTCAAATTTCACACTTTAACAAACAATGTAATTGGTACTATAAAACTTACATCTGACAGCAATGACAAAGAAGAAATCTTTGAAGAAGCTGTAAAGTCTGATCTAGATTGCCGAATGTGTCTACTGAAAAATTTAAGATGATTAACGCTGTTCAAGATTATCACAACACTTGGTAGATATACAGAGAATTTTGTTTATATGCAAGAAATAGTTATATGGTCCGAAATCAGAATGTTGTAATTCAAAGTGATGTCTGTTTTGGATTTTCACACCCGACTGTGGAATCTTTCAAATTGTTGGGCCCAATGTTCGTGAGTAACCAAATCTTTGCTGGTTCTGGACGTAATTTCGCGTGGGTAATGTGGATAAAACTAATGCGAAACGGCACTAATATTTATTAAGATTAAAGGAAAATTAAAACATGTTCGTGGGGGACGTAAGATTCGTGGGTAAGGGTGACCCACGAAATCCACGAACATCAAGTGCCCAACGAACAATGATGATCCACAGTACTGTATATTATTAGAAGAGCTATACCTATGCACACTTCATGGTGTCTTCTTTACGATGGAGAAGAAAGCGACGGGTTTCTCCTTGGTGAAGTTTGTCTCTGCGAACTGAAGCGTGTTAGAAATACATCCATCGACATGCCCGTTTCAGAATGGTCCTTGTGATCGGTCCAACATTAAACACGTTCTGCCACACCCTGTAACAATCATGAGACGGAATCCAATACAGGCTGTACTGTAACAATCAGAGCACGTTAATCAATACAGGCTGTGACTGTAACAAATCAGATGCGTGTAATCAAACAGGCTGCACTGTAAAATCAGAGCACGTGTAATCAATTAAAAACGACTGTTAGCACGGTGCTCCAGTAATCCTGGCATATTTGAGACTTGTGACCCTTTAAAGGCCAAGGTTGTATATCAGTAAACAGAAGGGTTAGATACAGACCAAAACCATTGGGGCTTTGGCACACCATCAACTTTTTACGCGTAATAATATAAATACCCTTGTATCAAGCGAGGATGCCTATTGTATCTCAGAGTTGAAAGTTGCAAGGATACAGAGCCGAACTGTTGAGGTTAGGGGCGTCAAACTTGGTACCATACACCTATGGTTAAGCAGAAGATGTCTTGTTCCTCAATAAGCTAAAATAATTGATTTAGCGCCTCTGATTTAAAAACACAAATCCCACGAAACTGCGTTTTCTTCATCAAAATCTATGGCGCATTAATGCCTGCTCAAATTTACATGCTTTTATCTGATTTATATATATTATTATATATTATATATATTAATATAATAATATATATATATATATATATAATATATATACGCCTATGTAAAACGGAGATGCCAGCTACTGTATCTCAAGTCGAAGTCGTAGTTGCAGGATACAGACGAACTGTTAAGGTTAGGAGTCAAACTTTGTACTACACTTATGGCAAGCAGAGCATGTCTTATTTATTGTTCTCAAATTACTTAACGCACCTCTGCAAAATACGAATCCCACTTAATTGTGTTGTTCCTTCATCAAAAAAATCGTACTAGTGCGCATTAATGCCATGCTTCTTGTTTGTTTGTTTTAATTTATGTTTTCATTCAAACTGCTTTTTTACAGATCATTGTGTACTGGATGACTGTGGCCACTTACTGTGAATGTGGTCAGTGTTCAGCGTTCGTTATATGTGGTCACTTACCTGTTTAATGGGTCAGTGTTCAGCGATCGTTTATATGTGGTCACTTACTGTTTAATGTGGTCAGTGTGTCAGCGATTCCGTTTATATGTGGTCACTTGACTGTTATAATGTGGTCAGTGTCAGCGATTCGTTTATATTGTGTCACCTTACTGTTTTAATGTGGTCAGGCTTTGCACGATTCGTTTATACGTGTGGTCACTTACGTTTTAATGTGGTCAGTGTGCTTCAGCGATTTCGTTTATATGTGGTCATTACGGTTCTAATGGGGGTCAGTGTTTCCAGCGATCGTTTATATGGGGTCCTTACCGTTTAATTGTGGTCAGTTGTTCAAGCGATTCGTTTATATATGGTCACTTACTGTTTAATGTGGTCGAGTGCTTCAGAGCGATTCGTTTATATGTGGTCATACTTTTAATGTGAGTCAGTGTTCAGCGATTCGTTTATAGTGTGGTCACTTACTGTGTATGTGGTTTCAGTGTCAGCGATTCGGTTTATATTGGTCACTTCTGTTTAATTGGTCAGTGAGTCAGCATTCTTTTTTATATGTGGTCACTTCGTTTAATGTGGCAGTGTTCGCTACGATTGTATATGTTGAGTCATTACTGTTTATGTGTCAGTGTTCAGACGATTCGTTATAATGTGGTCACTTACTGTTTAATGGTGTCAGTCGTTCAGCGACTCGTTTATATGTAGGTCATTATGGTTTTATGTGGGTCCAGTGTTCAGCGATTGTCTTATGATGGGTCACTTCTGTTGTAGTGTTAGATGTTATGGGTCTTACTGTTTGTGGTCAGGGTGCGATTCGTATTGGTCTTTATGTTAAGTGTGGTTTCATTCGTTGTCACGTACTGTTAATGTGGTCAGCGTTCAGCGATTCGTATCCGTTTTTAAGACTGAGATGTGGCCACTTATGTTTTAATATGGTCACTTCTGTTTATGGGTCAGCGTTCAGCGATTCTTCTATCCGGTCCGACAATCGTTCCTTAAATCAAACCTACACAGGCAAGAAAAAACAATATCATTAGTTCTAATTAATACACCTCATAAAATATGTTCAACATATTATCAAGTTACATATGTATTGTAACAACTGCACTGATATAATTGAAATTTCCGGATAGTAGTAAACTGGTGGATGTTGATTTTTTCCTCTATTCATAAGAAAATCCTACTTTTGCTGCAATTTGTTGAAAAAATGAACACTCTGGTGTTATGATTAAAATGGACAGAAAATGATAGTTTTCCAGTAGGGTTAATGTAAAGAATGAACATATTTTCTCTCTCTTCTCTCCTCTCTTCTCTCATCTTCTCTTCTCTTCTCTCTCTCTCTATCTCTCTCCTCTCTCTCTCTCTTCCTCTCTCTTCTCTCTCTCTCTCTCGTCTCTTCTCTCGCTCTGCTGCATGATTTAGATGAAGCTTATTAGGTAGTAGAGGGATCTAGTATATATATATATTTCCCTGTGAACTCTAGCCCTACTTTCAAGCTCTTTGTTTGTCATGATACAAGTTTGCAGTACATTTATTCGCTAATTGATAAACTTTACCGCCATGGTACTGCAGTACAAAGGCTGGCCTTAAGTTAAGTCTATGTTGTAAGGTCACCTCAAAAATTCAAAAACTTATGAGGAGGGAGGGGGGAAAATTAAACAAACAAAAATTTTAAAACGAAGGTGATTATAATTATAGAAAATCACCTATTCACATCAACAACTTCACATTTGATACGCATTGCATAATATTCAAGTTCAAAGTAATTGAAATTCCCACTGTAGTGACACATAATAAGTAATATGTCAAAATACATAATAGATACAGTTGTAGGATTTGATTTTCAAGTCAAGTCAATTTTTTGCGTTTTTCTCAGCAAAGTGTTTTTTCCTTCATGAGGGTGTATCCTTTTCTGCAAATACACATGCAGTTGGGTGAGCAGAGGAGGGCTTGCTGGACTAACATCTTTTACTTTAAAATGCCGGATTGTTGTTTTTTTTAAAACGCAACTTTTGCGAAACTACGCGCGCGGGACGGTTAAACGAGAATTAACTTTAGGCAGCTACTTTATAATAATATATTTATACTATATATAAACTTTGGCTTTATGACATCGTGGGCTGGAGCAATAAGAATAAATATATACATTCATGATTTTAGATTACTTTAAAGATTCAACATCATTATGTACATAACATGTATAGTTACTAATTAGTTATAAATCTTATCAAGTGCTCTATTCAATCTAAACTCACAGGCATTTGTCATTTTATATTATTTAAAAAAAAAAAAAATTTCACATTAACCAATCTGTGTTAATCAAACTTGATGTTATGATATTTTCTTAAAAAAAAAAAAAAAAATAAGTAATATTAAAGCATTATATTAATAGCCAATTCATATTTATACTCAATATCAAACCATTGGGTTTAATATGTTGGCGAATTGACACCATAACAGAGTCTGCATGCATTTACCTGTGACCTATTTACCTGAAAATCAATTAAGTACGACAATACATGCATCTACTTTCCATGTCTAATCTTTATTGAATATCATCACTATCAAATACACAGTCATCTGAAAAAACACTGTAGCAATGACCACCCATGTATGAATTATTTCACTCACGACAGACTAGACGTTCTACAGCTAGAACTTATATATCTACAGAGTACTGCAATGCACCAGGTGCCTTACCTGAAAATTAATGGGGCCTAGCTACTTTTTACTCATAACTGTATACTAAATGTATAAGTCTAGCTGAATTGATCAACCAGATATTCGACCCCTATTTTTCTATGTCGATCCGCTACTTATAACCAACCTTCAATTTTGCTGACAATAAGAGATTTGACATAGAAAATAAAAAAGGGGTGGGGTGGGGGTGGATGAACGCACTGAATGCGTTTCGAATCAGACTGCTAAATGTCACAGATACAGATTGACAAAATCATACCCATCCGTACCTCACCGCACAAAAGAAAAAAAAGAAGAAAGAAAAACGATGCCAACAGTATGGGAAATATTGAATTTTTCGCAACGACGCGATGGCAAGCAAGGACACAGATTTGGTTATTAATTGTTGATAGTGAAGTAATATAAAGTCGCGTCGCAACAGGCAATCGTCGATGAGTCGCTCCAATGATTAGGAATTAATCGACTGATTTGCTTCTAATTCAAGCTGGAAAAGGCTGTGACTCTGAGTTTCGACCCCAACAATTATGACCCCAAAAATGTCGCCTTCACTGTGGTACACCATCATTAGACAACCATCGTAAATGAGATAAATATTAATTTTAATGGATAGTACAACAATGTTTAAACTCCAAGCAAGCGTTTCTCGAATACCTTTCGTAATGTTTTAGCTGTGTTCGAAAACTCAACTGTTATCTATTTGGAAAAAAAAAAAACATTGCAGCTTTAAACAACGTCACCAATGAACTGTTCCACAGTTGACAATCGACGACAGTCACAATGCAACAATGTTGGTCATGCAAACTGCGTCACTTTTTCTAGTTAAATGAAGAGGCTATTTTGATTCGCAAGATCTTTAGGGTACTGTCGCTCGCACCAACGTAGGCCACGTTCAATCATTTATGTAAAAGACAGTGGAATAAATAAAAATATATCAAGATATTATTATTTATTTTATCTTAGTGAGAAAATTCTTTCTAAAAAATTATTTACTGCAACAAAGGCTTTTGAAAATGTTTATAGGGACTTTTAACTACACATTGTATGGCTTCGCGCAATTTTTAAACCCGCAATCATAACATATGTACTTAAAATCCCCCGGACCCTTATAGAAAAACACCCTAGCCGCATAGTGAGAGGGCACTAAGGTCCTATCCAATTACAAACGTATTCAAGCGATCGTGGAAAATTTTTGGCAAAATAATTGGGGCGGTCACTTCTGGATGACACCGGAAGAAACCTTGAACGCGAGACGGAGTCGCCGTGTCAACAGCAGTGTGTGCACGGATAAAGCATCCCTCCCCTTCTCTGAGCCGTTTGAAGTTGCCGAGGCATTAGGCCTAAATTTAGCAGGTCCTTCACTCGGCACCCAATGGTAACGTCTCCTATGGTGAAAAAAAAAATATTTATTCGACTTCGAGTACATGGTTTGTTGTTCAGTCACTGATTGTTTACGATATCATTCTATATAAGATTCGACGTATCATATGTCAAACATATAGATGACCCGTTTCTTTAAAAAAGTATACCTCTGTCATTAAACTTTTGGAACTTCACTTGGAACATCTGCTGGTCATTTAATAAATCTTTACCACTAAAAGGACGTGTACATCCAAAAAATAAAGAAGTCTCATGCTAAGGAGAAGTATTCCACCACCGATTCCAAAGAAAAAATCGACAATTTCGTCATTTTCGATAGACACGTGATCACGAAGTAACGCACGGCGGTTTAATCACGTGACATTTCATTGCCGGATAGAAAGCGACAATGGCGGATGCAAGTCGTAAGTATTACTTTGCTAAAAAAGATTAAATTGCATTATTGAGGAAATATTTTGAGTGCTATTAAGTGACTCATTTACATATGAACTGAATTGTGTGTGCATTTTTTTATCCAAAGAATAGGAATTTCATTCATTTGGGAGTGGTTTTCTATCTTGCATGTAGCGTATCATGCTGAAATGTTTTACATAAATTTATGAGCGAGATGCCTACGTAAAATGTATAGCAGTTATTTACTGGAATGATTTTTTTTCTTTATACAGGAATACAGTATCTACTGTCGCGGCGGTAAGTAAACGTTGAACTAGATGCTTGAAATTTGCACTTAGTCATGGTCATTGATTTAAATTTTCTCTCTTTGAAAGTGTTTTTTGCCCTATAATGCATTTGGAGCCCGCATAATTGATTATTTTAAGCTATGGTTCTCTAAATGAGTACTTTAAAAGTTAAGATTCATTTGGAGTGAGGATGATGCACTGATTTTTACGAGTTAACGGGGGGAACATCCCTTTCGGTTGTAAAACGCGTGTTATTCCCTCTTCAGTGAGAAAAAAGAAACAATACCTTACACAGAGTAATGCCAAAAAGTATTTTTTGAATAAAAAAGGTCACGATCAGAAGAGCACAATGCGAACCTTTCACAAAATTTTCGCAGCTTTCATGCTGGAACGGTATAGTCTGTAATAGATACGATAACCACCCCCTCTTAAAAACAAAAGAATGAAACAGATTGTTTTCTTGAACATCGTTTCAAAATGGCTCTATTTCATGGCTTTTTATCGTCGCCCACCTGTGGTCCAGTAATTTTCAATATCTAGGCGCATCAATCTACAACAATTAGACTCTCATCAATACTTAACCAGAATATTCGGTAGTTTTGTTTTGATTGCTCTGTTAATGTCCGTCACTTCTGGTATCCTTGTCAGACAGATAACTATCACTTTAAAAGTCAAATTTATGGTTAAATATTGAAAAAACAATTTCTCTATATATTATGATTTGGTGTAATATATACAGTGATTTTTTTTGCGCGTCAAAATACCACCGATATTCGGCTGTTCCCCTCCAAAAATTGGGTATTTTTCCCAATCGTAAGATACTTATTTTTCCCATTTCAAATGTAGAGGAAATCAAAACAAAAATCATCGTATATAAATTAACTTTTGGCTGACAAAGAGAAAATAGTTTTTACATTTCCAGTTTTATTTTCATACCTCTTATGCACATTGCAAAAGTGATGATTGAATGAGTAAAACCAACAGAGGTATCCTTTATTAAGCAGATTTGTAGCACTATTATATGAGTTTCCACTATACAAACTCTTTGATTGTTGACAAATCGAAGAGGCTTCAGGCTAATAACAGAAATGTCAATACTGTAAAGGTTCACTAAAATTCAGAAGGAAAAAAAGACTACTTACAGGGAGAGACTGTTCTGTAAACCTGATAAAATATTAGGCAATTCACAAAGCTTAGGATAGATTTCAAATGCATGGCATTTTTTTTTTATGAAATTAGGAAATATAAAGTAATTCTAAAACAAATAAATAGTCATCTATTTGTTTAAAAATATTTGTGCATAATTCTAATCGATATAGAATTTTAACAGGAAGGAGAAAAATGCAACGGACCAGAACCGGGATTCGATATCCGGGCCCCCTGAATCATCTAGTCAGGTGCTCATACCAACTGAGCTATACTGGCCTACCAGAGATCGAACCGCGGCGACCGTTACAAAAGTGAAACTCAAAACAAAAAATTTTGGTTCTATATTTATTATTTTATGCATTTTTATCCACTCTATATTACTACAATGATTTTTCCCATTTGAGGAAAGATGTCGTAATTTTTCCCAATTCAAAGGGAGGGTGGTAGTTTTTAAAAATCCGAAAAAAATCAATTGATATAGATATGCTATGCTAAAAAGGTTTACATAATTTTATTCGATGAATTTAAAGAGGTATATTATTATCTATGCACCATTTATATAGTGCCTATAGTAATTAAAAAATTACCCTAAAGGCGGCTTTACATAAAAGTCCGAAATCTATTAAGAATATTATGTAAAACACAACAATCATTTGACATTGACAAAAAACTTTAAAAGAATTTTTTTTTACTACCGGGCAGTGGCGTTGTTTTGACAGGAACATTACGCCAACGTCATTTAAAGGATACTATTTGATTTGACACTGCTAAAATGTTATGATAGGTTGTTGTTTATGTTTATAAATGCCTAAATCTCGTGATAGCGTGAATTAAGTGCAACAAACACGGACATTGCTTAATCTCGTGCATAGCTGAATAAGTACAACACAACACAGA
Organism: Ostrea lurida; assembly: GCA_903981925.1. Classification (NCBI taxonomy): domain Eukaryota; kingdom Metazoa; phylum Mollusca; class Bivalvia; order Ostreida; family Ostreidae; genus Ostrea; species Ostrea lurida. Next base: position 31,358 of record CAJDSM010018189.1, read on the forward strand.
CATTGCTAATCTCTGACAAGGTAGCTGAAATAAGTACAAACAAACAACCTGATACATTGTATTCTCGCTGCATAGCTGAATAAGTGCAACAAACACTGAACATGGGCAGGAATT
>CAJDSM010018189.1:31496-42425 GCA_903981925.1 Ostrea lurida
TATTCAGCTATGCACGAGATTAGCAATGTTCAGTGTTTGTTGTACTTATTTCAGCTATGCACGAGATTAGCAATGTTCCGTGTTTGTTGCACTTATTCAGCTATACACGAGATTAGCATTTATAAACAATAAAACACTAAACATAACATTTGTACAGTGTCATGCAAATAGTATCCTTTAAATGACGTTGCGTTAATGTTCCTGTCAAAATGAACGCCACTCCCGGTAGTAAAAAAAAATCTTTTTAAAGTTTTTTGTCAATGTCATGATTGTTGTGTTTTACATAATATTCTTAATAGATTCGGACTTTATGTAAAGCCGCCTTAGGGTAATTTTTTAAATTACTATAGGACTATATAAATGTGCATAGATAATAATTACCTCTTTTAAATTCTCGAATAAAATTATGTAAACCTTTTTTCAGCATAGCATATCTATACAATTGATTTTTTTCGGATTTTTAAACCTACCACCCTTCCCTTTGAATTGGGAAAAATTAGCGACATCTTTCCTCAATGGGAAAAATCAATTGTAGTAAATTAGAGTGATAAAAATCATAAAATAATAAATATAAGGAACAAATTTTTGTTTGAGATTTCACTTTTGTTAACGGTAGCCGGGTTCGATCTCTGGGTGGCCAGTAAGCTCAGTTGGTAGAGCACTCTGACTAGAGATTCAGGGCCCCGGGTCTCGAATGCCCGGTCTGGTACCGTTGTTTTTCTCCCTTCCTCGTTAAAATTCTATATCCGATTAGAAATTATGACAAATATTTTTAAACAAATAGTATGACTATTTTATTTGTTTTAGAATTACTTTCACTATTTCTATTATTTCATAATAAAAAAATGCCATGCATTTGAGAAATCTATCCTAAGCATTTTTGAATTGCCTAATATTTTATCAGGTTTAAGATAACAGTCTCTCCTGTAAGTAGTGCTTTTTTCCTTCTGAATTTTAGTGAACCTTTCACAGTATTGACATTTCTGTTATTTAGCCTCTGACCCTTCATTTGTCAACAATCAATAGAGTTTTGTATAGTGGAAACTCATATAATATGCCTACTAAATCTGCTTAAATAAACGGATGACACTCTGTTGTTTTACTCATTCATCAATCACAGTTTTGCAATGTGCATTAGAGGTATGACAATAAAAACTGGAAATGTACAAAAACTATTTTCTCTTTGTCAGGCCAAAATTAATTTATATACGATGATTTTTGTTTTGATTTCCTCTACATTTGAATGGGAAAAATAAAGTATCTACGATTGGGAAAAATAGCCCATTTTTGGAGGGAAACAGCCGAATATCGTGGTATTTTGACCGCAAAAAAAATACTGTATATGATAACAACCAAATCAAATATATAGAGATAATTGTTTTTTCAATATTTCAACCATAAATTTGACTTTTAAAGTGATGTAGTTATCTGTCTGACAAGGAATACCAGAAGTGACGGGAAACATTAACCACGAGCAATCAAAACAAAACTACCGAATATTCTGGTAAGTATTGATTGAGAGTCTAATTGTATGTGTAGATTGATGCCATAAGATATTGAAATTACTGGACCACAGGGTGGGCGACGATAAAAGCCAGATAATTAGAGCCATTTTGAAACGATGTTTCAAGGAAAACAATCTGTTTCATTCTTTTGTTTTTAAAGAGGGGTGGTAGTATCTATTACAGACGTTAATTATCCGTTCCAGCATGAACACTGCCGACAAATTTTGTGAATAGAGTTCGCATTGTGTCTCTTCTGATCGTGAGCTCTTTTTTTCAAAAAATACTTTTTGGCATTACTCTGTGTAAGGTATTGTTTCTTTTTTCCACTGGAAGAGGGAATAACCGGTTTTTACACGACAATAGGGAATGTTCCTCACCCGTTACTCGTAAAAATCAGTGCATCATCCTCACTCCAAAACTAAATCTTAACTTTTAAAGTATCATTTTAGAGACATTAGCTTCTAAAATAATCAAATTATGCGGGCCAAATGCAGTTATAGGCATGAAAAACACTTTCAAAGTGAGAGTAAATTTAAATCAATGAACCAATGACTAAGGCTATAATTTCAAGCATCCTAGTTCAACCTTTACTTACCCGCCGCGACAAGTAGAATACTCGTATTCTGTATAAAGAAAAACAAATGCAATTCATAAATAACTGCTATCAACATTTTTACGTAGGCCATCCTCCGCTCATAATTCATTAAAACATTTCAGCATGAACGCACATGCAAGATAGAAAACTCACTCCCAAATGATGAAATTCCCTATTCTTTGATAAAAAAATGCCACACACAATTCAGTTCATGTAATGATGTCACTTAATAGCACTCAAAATATTTCCTCAAATATGCAATATTACTTTTTTAGGCAAAGTAATACTTACGACTTGCATCCGCCATTGTCGTCTTCTATCCGGCAATGAATGTCACGTGATTAGAACCGCCGTGCGTTACTTCGTGATCACTGTCTATCGGAAAACTGACGAATATTGTCGATTTCTTTCTTTGGCAAATCGTGTGGAATACTTCTCCTTAGCACATGAGACTTCTTTATTTTTTGGTGTACCGCTTCCTTTTAGTGGTAAAGATTATTAAATGACCAGCATGAATGTTCCAAGTGAAGTTCCAAAAGTTTAATGACAAGGTTACTTTTTTAAAGAAACGGGGTCATTTAGTTTGACATATGATACTCGATTTATTAGACATGATAATCGTAAATCAATAGTGACTGACACAAACTCCATGTACCGAAGTCGAATAATATTTTTTTTTTCACCATATGGAGACGCTTACATTGGTCCGTGAAAGGACCTGCATAAAATTTAGGCCTACACTGCCTCGGCACTGTACAAAGGCTCAGAGCAAGGGTGAGGGATGCTTTATCGTTGCACACATCTGCCTGTTGGACACGGGACTCCGTCTCGCCGTCCTAGTTTCTCCGGTGTCATCTCGAAGTGACGCCCCAATTATTTGCCAAAAATTTTGCCACGATCGCTTGAATACGTTTGTTAATTGTGGATAGGACCTTTAGTGCCCTTCATATGGCCGCTAGCGGTTTTTTCTATAAGGGTCCGGGGGATTAGTACAATGTTATGATGCGGGTTAAAAATTGCGAACATAAATTTGTAGTTAAAAGTCCTATAACATTTTCAAAAGCTTTGTTGCAGTAAAAAATTTTTTAGAAAGTTTTCTCATAAGATAAATAATAAAAATACTTGATATTTTTTATTTTATTCCACTGTGCTTTTACATAATATGATGACAGTGCTACCGTTGGTGCGAGCGAAGACCCTAAAAGATCTTGCGAATAAAATCAGCCTCTTCATTTAACGTAGAAAAAGTGACGCAGTTGGCATGAACAATGTTGCATTGTGACGTACGTCGTATTGTCAACGTGAACAGTTTCATTGTGACGTCGTTTAAGCTGCAATGTTTTGTTTTCTTTCAAAATAAGCAGTTGCAGTTATCAACAACAGCAAAACATACGAAGGTATGAGAAAGCTTGCTTGGAATTTTAAAACATCTGTGGTACTATCCATGAAACAATTAATATTTATCTTATTTACGGATTTGTCTATGATGTGTACCACAGTGAAGGCGACATTTTTGTGGACAAATTGTGGGTCGAAACTCAGAGTCACAGCTTTTCAGCTGATAGAAAGCAAATCACGTGACTTAATTCCTAATCATTGGAGCGAGCTCATCGCGTTGCTTTGCGACGCGAGCTTTAATTACTCACTATCAACAATTAAAACCAAATCTGTGTCCCTTGCTTGCCATCGCGTCGTGTGGCGAAAATTCAATATTTCCCATACTTGTTGGCATCTTTTCTTTTCTCTTTTCTTTCTTTTGTGGCGGTGACGGTACGGATGGGTAATTGATTTGCAATCTGTATCTGTGCATTTAGCAGTCTGATTGAAACGCATCAGGCCTTCAATCCACCCCCACCCCACCCCCTTTTTATTTCTATGTCAATCTCTTATTGTCAGCAAAATTGAAGGTCTGGTAAAATGCGGATCGACATAGAAAAAAGGGGTCGATATCTGGTATCAATCAGCTAGACTGTATACATTTTAGTATACAGTTATGAGTAAAAGAGCTAGGCCCCCATTAATTTTCAGGTCAAAGGTCACCTGGTGCATTGCAGTACTCTGTAGATATATAAGTGTCTAGCTGAGAACCCTAGCTGTCGTAGTGATATAAATTCATACATGGGTTGGTCATTGCTACATGTTTTAGATGACCTGTATTGATAGTGATGATATTTCATACAAGGATTTAGACATTGGAAGTAGATGATGTATTGCGTACCTTATTGATTTTCAGGTCAAAAGGTCAACAGGTGAAGATGCATTGCATACTTGTTTCATGGTGTTGTAAAGTTTGCCCAACATATTAAAACTCCATAGTTTTGATATTGAGATATAAATTTATGATATTGGCTATTAATATAAATGCTTTATATTTTTATTTTTTTTTTTTTTTTTAAGAAATTTCATAACATCCAGTTTGATAACAGATTGGTTTATGTTGATTTTTTTTTTTTTTTAAATAAATATTAAAATAATCAAATGCCCTGTGAGTTTGATTGATAGAGTGATAAGATTTATTAACTATTAAGAACTAATACATTTATGTACAATAATGATTTTGAATCTTAAAGATAATCTAAAATCTGAATGTATTATATTATATTCTTTTCTCCAGCACGATTCATAAAGCCAAAGTTTGTTATGGTAAGAAATTTATTATTATTATAGTTTAGGGCTGCCTAAAGTTAATTCTACGTTAACGTCACCCGCTGCCGCTAGGTTTCAGCAAAATTGCCGTTTTAAAAAAACAAACAAATCCGGATTTAAAGTAAAAGATGTTATCGCAAGCCACTCCTCTGCTCACCAATCTGCATTGGTGTATTTGCAAAAGGATACAAACCCATATGAAGGAAAAAAATCTTGCTGGGAAAACGCAAAATTGACTTTTGACTTGAAAATCAAATCTACAATGTATCTATATGTATTTTGACATATTACTTTTTTGGTCACTAAATTGGGAGATTTCAATTACTTTGACTTGAATATTATGCAATGCGTATTCAAAGTGTGAAGGTTGATTGAATAGGGATTTTTATTAATATACACCTGTGTTTTAAAAGTTTTTTTGTTTATCCCCTCTCCCTCTATAGGTTTTGAATTTTTGAAGGTGACGTTAACATAGAATTAACGTTAAGGCAGCCTTATTGATCTGCAGTACCGATAGTGGGGTTATTTTAATTTCAGGGATAAATGTATGCAAATTGTATCAATGACAAAAAAGAGGTGAAAGTAGGGTAGAGTTACAGGGATATATATATATACTATCCTATATATTAATAAGCTTCATCATAAATCATGCAGAGAAGAGAGAGAGAGAGAGAGAGAGAGAAGTAGGAGAGAGAGAGAGAGAGAGAGAGAGAAAGAGGAGAGAGAAGAGAGAGAGAGAGAGAGAGAGAGAGAGAGCAGAGAGAGATGAGAGAGGAGAATATTGCATTCTTTACATTCCCTATCTGGAAATAAATATCATTTCTGTCATTTTAGATCAAACCCAGAGTGTTTTCATTTTTTTCAAAAATTGCAGCAATAAGAGGATTTTCTATGAATAGAGGAAAAAAAATCACATCCCAGATTTATTATACCGGAAGATATTCAATTATATAGTTATGTTACATAATATGTGAACTTGATATATATGATGAACTATATTTATGAGGTATAATTAGAAACTAATGTATTGTTTTCTCCTGTTGGTCTGATTACAGTGACGATGTGGCCCGAATAACGAATCGCTGAACGCTGACCACATTATAACGTAAATGACCAATTAAACAGTAAGTGCCACAGTATCAGTCTGTATAAAACGGATAAACGAATCGGTCTGACAGTAACGTGAACCGACATATTAAACAGTAAGGACCAACAGTATAAACGAATCGCTGAACACTGACCACATTTAAAACAGATTAATGTGACCACCATATTAAATCGAATCGCTGAACATGACCACATTAAACAAGTAAGTGACCACATTATAACGAATCGCTTGAACACTGACCCACATTAAACATGTAAGTGACACATATAAACGAATCGGCTGAAACACTGACCACATAAACAGTAAGTACCACATATAAACGAACTCGCTGAACACTGACCACATATAAACAGTAAGTGACACTGACTAAACGAATCGCTGAAACTATGACCACATTAAACAGTATGACACATATAACGAATCGCTGTAACACTGAAACATAAACAGTAAGTGACCACATATAATACGAATCGCTGAACACTGACCACAAAACAGTAAGTGTATATACGAAACACTGCAATTAACAGTAGACCACATATAAAACGAATCGCTGAACACTGACCACATTAAACAGTAGGACATATATAAACGAATCGCTGAACACTGACACCATTAAACGTATGTGACCATTATAAAACGAATCGCATCACTGGACCACATTAAACTAGTAAGTACCACAATATAAACGAATCGGCGAACACTGACACATGAACAGTAAGTGCACATATAAACGAATCGCTGTAACACTGACCCACATTAAACAGTAAGTGATCACATGATAAACGAATCGCTGAACACTGACCACATTAAAACAGTAAGTGACCACATATAAACGAATCGCTGAAACACTGACCACATTAAAACAGTAAGTGACCACATATAAACGAGAATCTCGCTGACACTTGACCACATTAAACCAGTAAGATGAACATATAAACGATATTCGTCTGAACACTAGGACCACATTCTACCAGTAATTGGCCACAAGTCATACAGTCAAGTCTGTAAAAGCAGTGTGAAAAAGACATAACAATTAACAACAAGAGCATGGCTTATGCGCTATAATTTTGATGAAGAAACACAATATACGTGGATTCGTATTTAGAGAGTGCTAATGAGGAACAATTAAAGACATCTTCTTGCTTGCCATAAGGGTATGGTACCAAGTTTGACTCCCCTAACCTTAACAGTTCGGTCTGTATCCTGCAACTACGACTTCGACCTTGAGATACAATAGCTGATCTCCGTTTACATAGGGCGTAATATTATATATATATATATATATAAATATATATATATATTATAATTATATTATATAATATATATATTATAATAGATAAAAAGCATGTAAATTTGAGCAAGGCATTAATGCGCCCATAGATTTGATGAAGGAAACACAGTTTAGTGGGATTTGTGTTTTATCAGAGGCGCTAAGTCATATTATGCTATTGAGGGAACAAAAGAAATCTTCTGCTTCCATAAGGTGTATTGTACCAAGTTGACGCCCCTAACCTCAACAGTTCGGTCTGTATCTGCAACTTCAACCTTGAGATACAATAGGCATCCTCCGCTTGAATACAAGGCGTATTTATATATTACGCGTAACAAGTTGATGTCCAAAGCCCATGGTTTGGTCTGTATCTACCTTCCTGTTACTCATACTACCAACCTTGGCCTTTAAAGGGTCACAAGTCCAAATACCAGGAATTACTGGGGCACGTGCTACTTCGGTTTGTTTTGATTACACAGTGCTCTGATGTTACAGTGAGCCGTATGATTACACGTGCTCTGATTGTTACAGACAGCCTGTATTGATTTACACGTTGCTCTTGATTTGTTACATACAGCCTGTGATTGATACACTGCTCTGGATTGTTACGGCGGTGGGCAGGACGTGTTTAATTTGGACGATCACAAGGACAATCTGAAGACGGGAATCGTGATGGATTTGTATTTCAACACGCTCAGTTCGCCAAGGACAACATACTTCACCAAGGAAAAACGTCCGCTTTCTTTCTCCATCGAAGAAGAAACACATGAAGTGTGCCTAGGTATAAGGCTCTTCTAATATATACAGTACTGTGGAATTCATCTTGTTCGTGGGCATTGATGTTCGTGGATTTCGTGGGTCACCCTTACCCACGAATTTTACGTCCCCACGAACATGTTTTATTTTCCTTTTAATCTTAATAAAATATTATGCCGTTCGCATTATTTATCTTACCCACGAAATTACGTCCCACGAACCAGCAAAAATTTTGTTACCACGACATTGCCCCACAAATTGAAATGATTCCACAGTAGGTGTGAAATCCAAACAGACTCACATTTGAATTAACATTCGCTTATTTCGGACATATTAACTATTTCTTGCATATCAACACAATGTCTTCTGATATCTAACCAGTTGTGAAAATACCTGAACAGCGTTACTTTTTTATTTTTCAGAGACACCATTCGCAACTAGATCAGACATTAACTTCTTCAAGAATCTCTTCTTTGTCATGCTGTCAATGTAAGTCATTATAAGTACAAGTACATTGTAATGTTAAAGTGATGAAATCTTGGACTTTGTATTATTTTCCAAATTGCTGATGTTGTTTTCTTCGGTTTCAGAGGCCCCCCACACAGCATCGAGTTATTTACCCGATATGAAATCCGGAAATCACTGAATACACTGTTAACACTTACTTCAGGCATTTCAAGAGTATAAATACGCCTTCACCCCACTGGTATTCCTCATTGCTTAATGACAGTTTACTTACTACAAATGCATGTTAGTACATATCGAAAATTATAGACTGCCCTTATTGGAGATGAAATATACTGCGATGCACTTATTTAGAAATACTGATGCTGTTATTGTGTAAACTAAAAGATTAATTGTTGTTCCAACATTCCAGGTTCGACTTGGACCTGACCTTGAATTATAAGGAATGCCCGAGACCCACCTCCTTCTGAAGGTACGTACCCCTAAACACTTACAACTTCGTTATTAGATCATTTATAAAAGCATAGTCAACATAGTCGTCAACTCTTATGGAGGGGGGGGGTAATGACTTGTGGAATTATCATTGTTCGTGGGGGACCAATGTTCGTGGATTTCGTGGGTCACCTTTTCCACGAATTTAGTCCCACGAACATGTTTTAATTTCCTTTTAATCGATTAAAATGCTGTTCGCATTATTTATCAATTACCCATGAAATTACCGTCCCCATGAACCGCAAAAATTTGGTATACCCGAACATTGGCTCCCACGACATTAAGATGAAATCCAAAGTTAACATAGATAAAATAATTATCATCTGCGAAGACGCATACGACATGTTGTAACCCCTTGTTGTCTTTGATAGCGGGTGAAACCCCAACAGAAGGCGACATTCTTCCAGAGGAGGCTCCAGAACCAGTCGAACCGGAGCCAGCGGAGGTTTCACAACCAGAGCCCAAATCACCAGAGCCAGGTAACTTCATAAGTCAACCTCCAAAAACAGGTTCTATTATACCCCTGCTCCCAGGAGAGGGGGGTACCCCGTTTTACCCCATCCATCCGTAACAAATATTTTCATCACATTTTTCTCATCAATTACATACTATTTTGTATATTACTTCATCGGGGGTTCCCACACCACGCTTACTGAATTCGAACCTTTTGCATGTCAACTTCCTGTTAACTGACTTAGTCTTTACCTTAGAGTGGGGTATCCTCATTGGGCAGTAGCAGTAGCTCACAGATTCCGTTTTATGGATGTGCGACGTTATATAATTTTCCGAAACATAGTTGTGCATTTTAAGTTTCCACCCAGAACCTTGCGGTATAGTACCATGTTTGTTTTAGAGTTAGCGTATGTGTATTTTGATAGTTCTTATTATTTGCAAGTAAAAATTTAATGTATAATCTGCATAAATGTTTACAAATGGGCATTTAAAAAGAAAATCTACAGAAAAGTTGGGTATTGAACCTGGGACCCTTTTAAGTAAGGTGATCTAACCACCGAGTTACCATACCAATATACAAAGTATGGTATCAAATATTACTACATTATCAAATTTAAACCTATTTTGGAAATAAAAATACAAGTATATTCCTCATATAAAGGAGACAAGAAATTTTTTTTTTCAGAAACATTGCATATCTCCTGAAACTAAACTTTATAAAAGAACCTTGCAATTCACCTATTATTACAAGTACAGAAGTATATATCTAATATGTTCCTAATATTAATTTTTCAGAAGAATCCAAAGCACGAAAAGAGCTGAGGGCAATGGTTCAGGGTTACTTAACAGACGAAATCAAGAAAATGAAATCGTCTGTCGAGGAACAACTAAAAGCTACAGAAGATTCCCTCAATAAAAAAATAGACGTTGCTGAGGGTGGAGGAAATAAATTCAGGGAAAGGGGGGCAGGGTCCCGCCCAGGGCGAAGGAAAAAAGTAGCGGGGGCAGGGGGTCCGCCGAAGGGGAAGAAAAAGTTAGGGGGGGGGGGGGGAGGGGGCAGGGGGTCCGCCAAGGGCAAGGAAAAGTTAATGGGGCCTTTGAGAATTGTACATTTATTGATTGTATATGTTTTTTCTCTTAGCTATTCATTGTATGAAATAAATCAACCATTTATTTTTCTCTGGTTTTCTTTATTTAAACCCATGATTTTAAACAGTCAACAATAGAAAAACAATTAGTAGTAACAGTTGCACCAATACAGTTCATTCATCTGACAAAATAATCTGTGACGTCAGTAAATGGATATGATGTGATGAAATGTAGATGATTTCAGTCTTGCCTCGATGTGTAAGGAATTATTTTCTTGTATTAACGGTACATTTACGACTCTGAGAAGGGGAATATATTTCAGCTGACTTTCAGTTTTTTAATGACAGGCTCGTCAGAATCCTGTTTCGCTTCATCACAATCTTGTTTTGTTTCGTCACAATCCCGTTTCGCTTCGTCACAATCTTGTTTCTCTTCGTCAGGTTTAGGTCTGACTACGTCTCTCACTCCGCCCATCTGTAAATCAATGATAGCGACTTATTATGTACAGCTCAAAGATGATTATAACTAGGGATGTCAAAATGAGTAAATT
>CAJDSM010018196.1:0-20433 GCA_903981925.1 Ostrea lurida
CCACTTTGCTAGGCTTTCACAAGCTGCCTGAAATACAATAAATATACCTGAAGGCACAGTCACAGTAATCTACAACAATACACAGTAATTACCAAAATTATCTGCTTACGTAAGAACAATGACAAAGTGATTATCAGCTTACGTAATTTCGGAGTCTGTGAAGCTGAAGTCGTTCATCAGAGTGTCTTTGTTAATGCAGACATCTGTGTATTTGTCTATCACAGTAAAGGAAAAGAATGTCATTAAGTAATCTGATTAAAACCAGATCTTTCGATCCACTCGATATTCTGAGTTGCTACTTCAAGAGAGTAGCATCACTCAGAATATTGGAGTGGAAAAGATCTGGTTTTAATCAGATTGGTCATTAAGTGGTCCTTATCCTACTATATTGACTACTGCATTAATAGCAGAAGTTTTTTTTCTCCCCATGGCCAACTGTTTGCATTTATAATAAGAATCTTTAATGCAAAGTTCAAAAATAAAAGATATTTCAATTTTCCCCACATTTTGTCACTAGAACTGTACTTTCAGGAACTAATACCCCTGCACTGTTCAGGAGGAGTTGTGGACAATGCAAGGAGGCATACATGTATCATTATGTTGGGAAAAAATGCCAATGTCCAAACGTTCATATCATGGTGAAAAATTTTCATATCTTGTATAAAAATTCTCTGGGATAAAATTCCTATCACATGGGGTTAAGACCAGCAATTTGACCTTGACCGTTAACCTTGTGACCCAAAATTCATATTATGTAATCTAACACTACACTAAGTGTCATTAAAATCCTGTGAGTCTGATACGAGGAGTTGTGGAGAACATATTTTGGACACCCAGACAGACAGGGTGAAACCTATATACCCCCCCCCCCCCAAAAAAAAAACTTGTTTGGGGGTCTAAACATTTCATAACTATTTTTAACAGATAGAATTTTGTAAATTTCTAGTTTGATTGACTTACTACAAATATTTTTACTAATCGAGAGTTCAGCCATCACTTTTATCACATGATCCTTGTAGTCTGCAGTAAATACAATGCAGTAGTCGTCCAACTCGGCACCCAGTTTGAACATCTTTATCTCATTGGTTAGTTTCAAGTCATTCTGAGGAAACAAATAAAACCAATTCATAAACGAGCACCACGTCTTTCTGAGACAGTAATCAGTCTGACAGTTTCTAGGTTTACCGCCATCCTTTCTGTTAGCTTTGTGATTGCTCATAGCTTACCTTGTGCTCAGAGATTGCCTCTTTTTTCATTCTGGTTCTTCACTTTATACTCTAGGATTACCTCATTCATTGTGATGGGCAATCACAGATTCATCATTCTGGCTGTCTCACTTTGTGCTCACTGAATTGCCCCATCACATTTTCAGAACACATTTCTTATCTATGCTTTGCTAATCAATTTATTTTTACAATTCGTTTTAGGTTTTCGTTTGACATCCTCTACCAAATTACACAGAAAATTGTGAAAGTAACAAGAAATGTTTCAGAAATAGACATGCCCCTTAAGGTGCAAAATCCAAAATGGCTATTCCTGTTCACGGTATAATGTACATTGGTACTTTGTATATTGCAAAACTAATCATTAATCAAATAACTGTAAAAGACCACTTCATCATGATTAGAGATGTCAATATAGCTAAGAGTATAAACCAAAAAAAAATGATATGACAAATTTTTAGTGGTTTGATGTTGACCAGCGGTTTGACCTTGCCCTTTGGCCATGTGACCTGAAAATCAAAAGGTATCATCTACACTCTGAGGGCAACCCCGGTACCAAATTTGGTTGTTATCAAGCAAAGGGGTCAAAAGATATTGAGTGGATAACACATGGGGTTAAGACCAGCAGTTTGACCTTGACCATAAACCTTGTGACCTAAAAATCAATTGAAATCATCTACTTTCTAAGGGCAATCTCTGTACAAAGTTTGGTTGTTATCATTGAAGCAAAGTGGTAAAGAGATATTAGAGTGGATAACACATAGGGTTAAGACAGCAAGTTTCTCACCTGCTCATGGCCTGGACCTGAAAATCAATAGGATTCATTACTTCTCTAAATACGCCCTATACCAAGTTCAAATGGTTATCAAGATGAGCAAAGGGCTGTCAAAAATCTTAGCAACAACACCACACACATCGGTTCTAAGACCCAGTGTTTGCCTTGACCTATTGTGACCTGAAATCAATAGGATCCATTTACTCTCTTAAGGACAACTCCTGTACAGTACCAATTGGGTGATTATCAAGCAAAGGGAGATTGAGTGGACAACAAAAGCTCTGTTATCAAGCAAATGGAAGTCAAAAGACCCACACAGTTGCAAGGCAATTATGTCCCTCTTTTCAAAGGTGTGATGGGGAGGGGGGATGCATAATAAGTAAGCATGTTCTGAGCTAATAAGTTATAACTTACTAATGTTTCGTCTACAGTAGTCCTATCCGTCATCAGCTTTACATTCTGAATGCTTCACTCTCACCACATGTTAGCCTCCTTCACAATTATCCAAGGCAAATAACTTCTTTCAATGGAAAGGGTTACTTTGTATCCAAGGGCTATCTCTGCCCTGCTAAAACAAATACAGCCATAAATTTACTGATTACTGTCTTTCATTTTTTCTCATATATTAGGGCGAAAAAATACTTGTCTAACCGTTCTGGACAAATTCAAATTCCCTGAGACAGCGAAAGTCATAACAAATTCACGTTTCCGCTTAGTGATGAGATCAATTTAATTCATTTATATATTCAAAAATATTTGAAATTCCATTTGCATAATTAATCATAATCTGATCTCATGATACAAGTTAGAGAAAAAAGTTCATCCTTCTCATTTGTTATGCTGTCAGATTTAACACTTGCTAATAACAAAAGAAAAAATTTCCTATCCTTGTAAATTATCTATAGAACTAAATAATCCAACTAACTAAAGCATGTGATATATATACAAGCATTTATCTCATATTCACAAGATTTTCCTAATGCAAAAATTCATATCATATAATATACAGGGCCGTAACCAGGAATTTCCATTGAGGGGGTGCACTGCAAGACTGAGACAATGGGTCTGGAAGCTGCTTTAGGCCTACAGCTGGTCCTGGTAGGGGGTCCAGGGGGAGAAGCCCCCACAATCTGAGAGATTTTAGTATATTCCTTGGATCTTGCAGCTGATTTTGGCACCCAGGACGGGGCCAGGGGGCGAAACCTTTGGAAGCTGAGAGGTTTATAGGATTTTCAGTTTAAAATGGGAGGTGCACTTGCACCCAATGCACCTTCCCTGGTTACGGCGTTGAATATATCAGTTTTGTTACCAATGAACGATGTTCCATTCAGTCCATCATTGAATTCTGGCGTGTCATTGGTAGAAGAACTTGGGGTAGTGCAAAGTTTTTTTCTGGTCTTGTAAAGGTCATTAACCATTGACCGCTTGGACATCTTTCAAATTCCTGTAAACCAAGGGAAAACACTGTTCAGAATAAAGGTATATATATTGCACTTCATCAAAACATTTTTACAGGCCAAAGAATCTAAAAAAAAAAATTGAGGATGATTCATGGCTGTAAGACATGTACATAAACGAGCATCAATTTGGCCAATTCCTCCCACTGTAAATATGAGAGGAAATAATTTATGGCTGGACCGACAACCAAACCCAGACATTACTAATCAAGATTCGACTGAAGTGCTCTGCTATAACCACTTCAGGAGGTTTTCAGGTCATATCATTGCTAAGTAGACAACGATGGAAAAATTTTCCAGAGTTGGCGAAAAGACGCCGGCCCACCGGGCGACTCGATAAATTTTATCGAGTCCGATAGTTTTTAGAACATTAGCGGACACTGTGTTGGGTTAGATTTTTTCAGAATTATACATAATAATTTAAATTTTACTTGTTTACAAGCAATTTGATTGGCTGAAAAATACGATTGAGCAACATGCAATTATTTTGGTATCTAACTTGCTTTTGTGACGTCTAGAAATGACGTCACAATGCATTTGACGTTATTGTTTCCACTTTTGTTGATACGGCAAAATTCGTCCGCTCATTTCAAAAATCCTTCATTATCTCGCAAAGTTTACTCATCACACAAAGTAAATACAAATTTTTAGAATTAATTATAAGGAATGAAGCTAATTTTGACCTATGTTATCGATATATCTAACTTTTTGGTACAGTTTACGCTAAATATAATCCGCTTTCGCTGGATTATTAAAGCGTTAAACTGGGCACAAGTTAGATTATATTTTTCGTTAAATAGGTCAATAGCTGTCATTTCCTTAAGTAAACCGTTCCAAAAATAAAATACAATTTTACTGTATTCTTTTCAAAAGTTTATTTATTTTAATTGATATCATAACATGGAAAGTTAAGTATGAAAATTATTTGGCCTAATTGATTTATATTTTTTTCTTATCGAAACAAATACGGAAATTTCAATTTTGGTTTCTAGGGTGAAGTTTTGTATATCCGGTATCGAGGTTAGGCGCGGCTAGTAAAGGTTGCCCAAAATTAGTCAGAGTCATTTTTAGAAAGTCGCTGCCAGAAGCTGATATTATTCAGTTAACAAAAAAAAACTAGAACTCCTATCGGGACTAATACCCCCCGCGGGGCAACTACATAATTAACACAACAGATTTTCTCAGATTAACAGAAGTTGTCTAATCAATGGTAATATAGTAATATAATTCTTTAGGAGGGATGTGGACGATGCACTATGCATACATTGTTGAAAAATGCCTAAGTCCAAACATCATATCTTTACAAAAATTGTCTCCAAAACAAATTCCTGAAATATGCACATCTCCTTATATATTCTAAACACTCCACAAAGTTTCATAAAAAAATCCGTGCAAGTCGTTTAGGAGGGAGTTGCGGGACAACGCACTGATGCATAGGTATTGGGTGAAAAAATGCCCAGTCCAAACGTTCATTATCTTGTACAAAAATTGCCCAACAAAATTCCTGGACAATATGCACAATCTCCATTATATATTCTAACAACTCCACAAAGTTTCATAAAATCCTGCCAAGTCGTTTTTAGGAGGAGTATGCGGACAACGCACTGATTGCATTAGGTATTTTTTGGTTTGAAAAATGGCTAAGTCCAAACGTTCATTCTTGTACAAAATTGTCCAAAATAAAATTCCTGACAATATGCACATCTCTTATATAATCTAACATCCCAAGTTTCATAAAGAAATCTGCAAGTCAGTTTAGAAGAGTTGCGGACAGCACGATGCATGGTATGTTTGGTGAAAAATGCCCATCAAAGACGTTCATATGCTTTACAAAATTGTTCCAAAATAAAATTCCGACAATATCACATCTCTTATGGATTTAACACTCCAAAAGTTTTATTGAAATGCCTGCAAGTCGTTTGGAGGAGTGCGGCACAAATATTCGGAAGACAGAGGAGCGACGGACGGAAGACAGGGTTGAAAATATATACACCCCCATTCGTTTGTCGGGGTATAAGAACAAAAAGGTTAGGAAGTTTAATGGCTAAAGTATGATGAATGATTTTCATTTGATGTTCTTGTGTGCCGTGCCAAATTTTGCAACTCAAAGAAAATGGAACCATCTATCTAGAACAGTTTTGATTTACTTTTAAAACAAGTGCACTGCGCGGCATTGATCACTAACAGTAGGTACAGATGCAGTTAGGAATAATCAAATATCATTCATAAAATGTGAAATTGAATGGTGTTAAGATAACAGTTTATATTGCTACATTGTATTTGATTGATGCATGTTGATTAAAATTGCATTTTACAATATTTTGATGGTTTCTTTTGGTCCGGAAATTTTAAGTGTCCTGTAGTTTTTGTTAACTTTTTTTAGGAATTTTTAGGACACTGTGTCCGACAGATTTTTTAGCTCTTTTCGCCAACTCTGATTTTCAATTCTTTCTTATCCATTAAACTACTATAATTTCTGTGGATTATATTTGGTCTTTCTTGGGGGCTAAAGATAACCCCTCATTTCCACAGAAATTACAACTAAAGATCACAGGAACCAGTAATTTGATCTGTAATAATGATATTAAGGGTCTATAGTATTACTCGTTACTATACCACCTCTATTAAAAAACAAGTACTTTTTTATAGGGGTGGTATAGTATAGACCTTAATCTGTGTTAATATTAGTTAGAATATTCTAACTGTGACTCGCTCCCCTCATCCCAAGAAAAATGTGTCCGCACGGTAACGGGACGTTTCGACCCGAAGACATTTCTACCTCAGACATTTCGACCTATTAAGACGTTTCGACGCAATTTCGGGTCGAAACGTCTCTCTAAAAGATGGATGTGACCCCAAAGACGTTTCAACCCAATTTCAAATTCTTTGAAATTCAAATTCTCACATACATATTTGGATGTGTACACACAGATCTCATTATCGTCTTCACACCCAACACTGCTTCTTAATTATTTTTCAAAAGCTGCGGTCGCTTTTGGGTCAACTAGCTAATTAGCGCCAATCTTTTATGTCTTATGGCAGTTAAATTGCAAGCTTCCCTTCTCGAATATTCATACTCTTTGGGTGTAACGAAGGTTGTATGGAATGCCTCATACGTATCTTTGGTTGTGTACACAAACATCTCAACATTATTGTCTTTAGCGCTCCCAGCACTGCTTCTTAATTTCATGTATTTTCAATGACTTTGGTCACTTTCAAGCTCACTATAATTAGTGCAAATCTTTTCTCATGTTTTATGGCAGTTATTGCAAGCCTCTCTTCCTGTTGTTCAAATTATCATAACAATAAAATTTCGCAGAAGAAGTTTAAGCAGGAAATTGTTTTTGATTTCAAAGTTTAAGGAAATCCTTATGTAAATCAAAATATTTATCAACAAAATAGGCGAGATGTTTCTACCCCGTAGAGAGTCGAAACGTCTTAGGTTGAAACTGTTCTAGTTCGAAACGTTCCGCAGTATGGGCCTGTGTATTGCTAGCACAAAATTTCGATACGATACGATTATGCGAAAGTCCCGAAATCGCGATATATTGGGACTCCTATCAACATTTAAAGTGTTTATATTAAACTTAAAGCAAAAAGCAATTTTTTCAGCAACTTATTTTCAAAAACAATACAGCAAACGTCTTGTTCTGAGCCTCACTAAGAAAGGCAAACAGAAAATATAATATCTCGATGTCCGTTATGAATATAATAATAATTTCAACAAGCCTGTGTTTTTCCTTTTTTAAAAATAATGTATTTGACATTTTTCGGACTCCAAACAGGCCCTTTTTGCTTCGTAAATAATGTATCATTACCAGGAATTAAACCCCCTTTTCGAATGCTAACATGTTGCGGTAAAATGCGCATGTTTTTTAATTTGGTCGTTCAAAATCATAAATATGCAATAAGGACTGAATGGCCGAAAAAAAGATCAAAGATAGACTTTATATTTAAACCAAAACCAGTCCCAGCGTAATTCGGTCCTAATTCCGTATCCCCTCATCGAATAGACTTCTGTTGCACAGAAGTGTCGTGTTTTATTTAAACGTTTGTGATGGTCGTAGAAGATGGACACTTAAATTAGTTGTGCAACAGAAGGAATGGTTAACGGTTTCTTTTGCACAGCTTTGCAGTCTTTTTGCTATATTTTCAAGGACTTCAAGTCCGACTTTATATTGAAATATCGACCCACCTCTGTAGCATATCGTCAGAGCTTTATACACGTACAATATCGATATATCGATTCACCCCTAGTCCGCCAAGTCGCGAAAGTCCATAGGGTCCGAAATAGTCAATCTCGTCCGCACTGTCGTTTTGAAGATTGGATCCGAAATTATTTGACGCCATTTTGGCCGAATGGTGGGATTAGTCAGCCATGACAAATATAATATTGACTTCCTCATGCAAATTAACTACAAAACAGTGATTTAAATTCATTTCAGGTATTCTACAGACTCTTCTATCTCATTAATATGCCATGCAGACCTCGATTTAACCAATTTCGTATTGAACTACGGAAGCAAGTATAAGGTGGATATTCGATCGAATTAAACTGGGAACGAATAAGGACATGCTCAATGATCTGTCATTTTAACGGAATAGATCGTTCTAGTATATTGTTAATATTATTACAGATCAAATTACCGGTTCCCTGAGATCCAGATGGAAGTCTGACCATAAATATTTCAAACTTCTGAGCAGTCTATCACTAAAACATATTTGAATAATGAAAGTGAGTATTTCAGTGTACTTTCATAAATCAGAATGGATCGTTCAATAGCCTATGTTTCAACGGTACACATCGTAAAACACAGCTGAGGTGGTACAGAAGTTACGTCATGAGGGCCTATCTATTGTCAACTGTGTGCTCAAAGAGATTATATCCTAAAAATTTATTGGATGATATTCACTATCCGTTAATTTCTTTCATACCTTTATCAGCACATGGTTTTGAAATGCATTGTTATTCCTGTTCAAAAATGACAACGATTCATATAAGGAGAAGAGATGATCTATGTGAAATCTGGAATCACATAAAAAAGAAACCTCTCTTTAAGAGAACCAACAACTCACTCTGACAAAAGAGGCCCATATATTTGTTTCAAGGAAGCGGTAATTTCCCGAATTATAGGACACCGTCAGAATTGGGTATTTGTCTCTTGACGTGCAAAAGAATTTCCACATGACAGAATCAACTGAACCAATTATGTTCGACCAAGAGACTTGACAATGTTAAGTTTTTGATTTTGACTAAAGGCATCATTAGAACTTTATACAAAAGGATGAAAATTCAGAGGAGTTTCAATAAAACGACATTTTGAAAATGGATCCTGGTTCGCAACAGGGAAAAATTTCTGCTAGGAATGAAAAGAAAAAGTTCGACACGGAGGAGAAGACGAATATCTCGTGTAAAGCTCTTCACTAAAGTAGAGGCAATTAACCTGTTACAGGAGGATAAATCGCAACGGAACCAGAGTGGATTCGAACTCTGGCAAGTGAATTAATTACATTGATAGGAGTAGCCCACTACACTAAAGCTTTACTCTTTATAAACACAACGTCACAGATGCGATTTAAAATAGTTTGTAATACTTGTTATCGATTAAGTTTGATTGTAAATATGATAGGCTCATAGGTAAACAAGCAATCGGTTTAGTAAACCGGCAGGGTTACGCCGAAGTTCCGAAATCCACAGGGACTTGTTGTTTCATTTCTTTTTTGCGAGAAATTTGTGAAATCGGATTTTTATATCTATTTTCAATATTCACCAACCACTTCCACATATATAATTACTATATATTATCACTCAATATCTTTCACTAATTAAAATATAGTTTTCTGTTTTGACTAAAAAACTTTTCCCAGATAGTAGTGGGCCACCTTAGGCAGAGACAATATAGCTCTCATGGCAGCGTGTGCACTGCTCTAAAAAAAATATGCCACCTATAGTAAGATACAACATTGAAAATTCCCAATCGATTGGTTGAAAGAGGCGTTAATGTTGATTGAGTACCAAGTATTGTTGCACCATGTCAGCACTTTTGTAATGATGTGTGTGTATAACCTTATACTCAGGGATTTATCCAGCTTTTAGATGTTCTGAACCCCCATTTTCATAATTGAAGGGAGAATTTATTGAGCTTACACAGCAGGGAAGGGTGGAGGATCGACATTAGAGTGTTATATTACATGAAATCAGGCTTATCAACTTATTCGATTACTGATTTCTTTTCATTTATTGTAAAACTTTCTATGATAATAGAAAAATACTAAAAGATAACATGTATCACTATTTTATGTAAAAAATCTCGCTACTATTTGTGTGGTTTCTACAGTCAAGTCAGGAGGCTTTTTACTGTGAAAGGGATAAATTTTCACCTTTGTTGTCCAAAGCGGGAAAGGTACCCTTTACCAGAGTAATAAGAACCTAGATAAATCCCTGGTACTTAGTCTGTAACCTTATTTGGAAACATTCAGACGAGACAACTTACGGGAATTATGAAGTGCGTAATGTGTAAGGTGTAGAATTTTCTAACAGGAAATCTTCAACACTGATTTGTTTGGCTGGAGAGGAACTGCCTGAACAAAGTCTGTGCACCCATATAAATCACGAGACGGCTGGTTTAATCGCCGTGTCAACTGCTGTACCAAGGCACACCACTACATGTGGTCGATTTAACAAACCGCAGTCGAAAACGTAGAAGAAAAAGAGTCAGACCAGGCAGAAGGAAATGGCCTTATACTGGGCTGGAAATTGAACAGATGTTACTGCAGGTGTGTAACAAAATTAGAATATCAGAACAAAAAAAAAAAAATAAAAAAAACATAAAATTAAAAAAAAAATTAATGAAGTAATACATAGTTGTACATAATATAATTATGTGCTAAATGTATTAGCCAAATGCAGCGCTGAGCCATGCATGGTAATCATTAGAATAATTTATTTTTATGCCCCTGTAGAGTCGAAGAATTCGGGGGCGTATTGTTTTTGTTCCTGTCTGTCATTCGTGTCTGAACTTTTAACCGTCTAAACTTTGAATTGTAAGTATAGGGCTTTGATATTTACATCAATGTATGTACCTTATGACAAGACCTTTCATGGTAACACAAATTTTGAACTCCCGTGACCTTGACCTTGAGGTTTTGACTACTTTTCAAAACCACTTTAACCTTTAGCTGAACTTTTGAATGGTAAACGTACTAGGGCTTTGATATTTCCCATGCATGTTTTCTTATGAACAAGACCTTATCCTGTGGGTACCAACATTGTGACCTCCTGACCTTGACTTGAAGTTGACGAGACTAGCTTTTCAAAACTTTAACCTTAGCTAGAACTTTTGAATGATAAGTAGCTAGGGCTTTGAATTTTCACAAGTATGTATTTCTTATTAAAGACCCTTTCCATGGGTACAAAATTTTTCACTCCTTGACCTGAACCTTGAAGTTGAGACTACTTCAAACAATTTTAGCCATTAGCTCTAACTTTGAATGTTAAGTACTAGGGCTTTGATGATTTACAAGTATGTCTCTTTTACAAGAACGCTTTCCACGGGTACCAAAATTTTCACCTCTTGACCTTGATAATTGACCTACTTATCAAAACTTTACCATTGCTATAACTTTTGAATGTTAAGTACGTAGGGCTCTTGATATTCACAAGTAGTTTCTTATTAGCAAGACCTTTACCATGGTACCAAAATTTTTCACCTCCTGAACCTTGACCTTGAAGTTTGACCTAGCTTTCAAAAACTTTAACCTTACTATAAACTTTCTGAATGGTAAGTACTAGGCTTTTAATATTTCACATGTACTTCCTTTGACAAGACTTTCCATGGGGTGCAAAACTTTTGACCTCCTGACCTTGATTTTGAATTAGCACCGGTTAGAACCTACTTTCAAAAAACTTTAACATTAGCATAACTTTTGAATGCAAGAGGTTAAGGGCATTCTATAATTTCACATCTGTATTCTTATGACGAGTCCTTTTCTTTTATCTGGTACCAAAATGTTTGACCTTGAATTTTGGACCTACATATTTAAAAAACTTTTTTAAACATTGGCCTGTAACTTTTGAATTGGTAAGGATAAACCTTCATATTTCACAGCATAATCCCTTATGACAAGCCCTTCAGGCATGTACGGAATCCGTGGCATTCGTGCTTCACAAACACATCTTGTTTGCAAAATGAATTTAGACTTGCTCAAATATGTTTGAAAATGTGTTTGCTGACTGCTATAATATGTGGTGCTCATATTATTTTAAAACATGGACTCTCTCTCTCTCTCTCTCTCTCTCTCTCTCTCTCTCTCCTCTCTCTCTCTCTCTCTCTCTCTCCTCTCTCTCTCTCTGCTCTCTCTTTATTATATATACTGTGTGATATGTATATAAAGTAGAAAGCAGACACACACAATGAAAACCAACATCATGAAGACTTTAGAAAGTTCGGGAAATTTTAGTGATTCAGGTTTTACTGCTAAAACTAGAAAATGTAGAAGATAATAGTTTCAATTTGCTTGATAATATTTTCCTCTGTAGACAAACCAGATGGGGAACCAAAAACAGCAGAACCAGTCAACAACTGTGAGGCGTACTGTACCGTGGTCCGATCTCGACTGGAGAAACACTCTCTGTGTACGAGAGAAAAGTATTCATATTTATAAAAATGGACATTCTGTATTATGTCCTTTAACACACTTTATGGGAAAAAGGTATTTATTGGAATGAAGGCATATCCTGTTGTATAGGTCTTGAGATCATTGTTTCTATATCTTTAAAAGAGTCCACATGTATTTTATAGTCCTTTCACATACACAGCACATTCATCTTACCAATTTACAAAATATATTTTATATACTCATCATTTTAAACAATTAACAACATTTCATATTGTAATTATACTATAGTTTGTTGATTATTTATTGACATTTTTCATAAAATTGTAAATTAATTACTATTATTTATTTATTTTTATTTTTTTTGCAGTGTTCTCAGGTGAAGTTGACGCTGTTGACCTTCAGGCCAAAGAATCCTGTAAATACGTAGAATTTAAAACAACAAGGCAACTAGACAGTTACAGACAAGAGAGGAATTTCATAAAGTAAGAATCAGCGAGAGAGGGGGAGATTTAGTTACACGCGAAATGTGATAAGGGGCATAACTCCTGAAACTTTCAAACTGAATCAAAGAAAATTCTCTTTTCACAGGTTTAAGTTGATAAAGTGGTGGGCCCAGAGTTTCCTGGTGGGCATTCCCACAATTGTTTGTGGTTACCGCGACGATGATGGGGTGGTGCACAACTTAGAGAAAATGGAGACTCTAAAGATTCCTCATCGAGCCAAGGCAAGTTCTTCACCGATCAATGCTAAACTGGCATCCCGTTGATTGATGCTACGCACAAACAACGGGTACACCGTACCAAATGGGCCGATTTCATTGGTCAATTGACTGTTATTGTTGCATCATTGTTGCTCCTCGAAGCTCGCGCTTCTTACTTCACCGTAATGTAGTAGATTGTGACGTCAATATCTAGCGTCGTTGTTGTTGTGAAATGAACTCTTGCATTATACGTGAAACTATAAACTGGTCCGCCGTTCCTGATGCTACCGTCTTCCATGCATAAGAATTAATGAAACGCCATGTTGCATGGCAAAGTTGTTCACAGCAAACAATCTCTTCGTTGATTTCGTCGGTGTTACTTCCATCACCGTTGTAAACAAATCCCATGATGCCTCAGTAAATCTCGCTGCTTTGCCAAATGCCGCGGTCAACATGTTGATCGCGGGATTTTACAGAGAATTGGGCCTTACCTGTTGTTAGTGTAGCCGATGCGTAACTCAACAGGCGGACCAGTTTACGATCAATGCGAGGGGTTAAAATGGAAAACCACTACTAAAGTCTACTTCATTATTTCCATTGTTTGTCTGAACTACTGTCACTAATTTTAGGAGCATGTCATGAGCTGTAGTAATTCAAAATTGGTCTATGCATTTTATATTACAGTTTATTCATATTTTAAAAAGTAAATTCTGTTAAAAGTAACAACAGTGTTTTGTAATGTGTATATTGTACTTGTAGGATGAGCGTGACGGTTGGGACCCCGTCATTTGTTTCAATTTTCTGGACAAATTTCTTGCTCACGTAAAGGAGACCTGTGTTAGAGATGATCCAAGGTAGCTATATTGGTTGACAGAAATAATATTATTATAAAGGGGGAAATATTTGCTTGGGTTTTATTTTCACTATATTCGCGATCACATTCACAAGAATAAAACCATCGCAAAGTGCTGTTCAGTAGTATTTGGGGTATGAGTTCGGCTATTCAAAGGGTTCATCAGCAAAATTTATACCATTATGTAATACCAAACGATAAAAATTGCGAAATTAAAACTCTGAACGGTAATTGAATCCTATGAAAAGGCACCAAAGTTTTTCAGATTGTCCATGGAATACATTTTTGACATTGTTATTACGTATCCATTGGCAACCTTACATGTTTATTACATCCATTGGTACCTTAACACAATTTAATTGTTATTACGTATTACGGTATCATGGTATACCTGAACATTGTTATTTACGTATCCATGGTCCTTACATTGGATAACTGTTCACACCTTCAGTACCTTTGCCTCGTTTGTGTTGTAGGACAGTCTACTTGTTTGAATGGACTCCACCAGGGGACGTAACCTGCTCTGTTCAGGAGCCGGGGTCAAAGTATCAGTTCCTTCCACAATGGTACACAGACAATGGCTGAAGCGTTACTGGTCATCCTAGTGGTGGCAGAGCTTGTGATCTCTTACTACTGGTTTACAACCAATCTACCACACATCCATACACTGTCAGACATTGTCAGACTGGAGTTGTCTGCCTTTGTGAGAACTCTTCCTCCTAGTGGTTTTAGTTTACTCGGTAACAGAATTTGCCTGGACACCACATACCGGTACACCCAGGGTGTTCAAGATCTGTAGTGAGACCAACATAAAGAATTTCAACCCAAATTTTCATACAATAAACCTGGCATGTCACATGCACACCTATATACATCTTGGCAAATCTATTTATTTAAACACATGAGACTGTAACACTTGTATTTCACATTAAACATGAACTAATGAGAGGTTGTGTTATCATTTTCTTAGGGAACTTAACTGACATAATCTATATCACATAAAGGATAACAATACACAAGGAATGTTGTCTCTCTGGCATACTCTATAATAATCCTTATGTGTTCCTCGTAAAATGGCTGATTGTGTATGCATAATTGCAAACAAACGTGAATGAGAGTGCTTTTCCTTTCTTATTCCAAGAATGTGTTTTCCAAAGTGCATGATGTTATGGTATATACATGTATAAAGACATTTTTCATACTGTTACCGTAAATTGCCAGCAAAGCATTGTGCAAGTTCAAAAACATGTAAGTTCAGGCCTCAACATTAAGGTTTGTCCGATTGTCCGTGTCCAGTTCATTTTGTGATCGGACAAGTCAATCTCTAAATGCACTTGTCCGATGGGACAAGTATTTTTTTAAGCTTCTCCTCTGGCCTTCACGAGAACGTGTCAAGTTATTTATGGACCTGACGAACATCAACGTTCTATTTTGATTAATAAATAAAGCTTTAAATTTTGATATTACTAAATTCAATATAAATCTTGATAATAAACGCTAACAATAAACCTTCTTTTTGTTCAGAGTCGGACAAGTAAAATATACATTCGGACATTAGTAACATTTGGTGGCAGCTTTGCCCGATGGACATTTCAAGTGGAAATTTAATTAATGTTGAGCCTAAAAAAAAAATTAGAAATTGTTCTCTTGTAATTCATATACATGTATAGGAAGTCTTGATATAAGTGAAGTAGAAACCATGACAGGAACAAATGACAGAACCAGGATCACGAAAAGTTGAATTTGGACCCAATTCTAATTACCAGTAATTTTAAAACACTAAATAAACTAAGAATAGTTTTAGTAATAAAATGTCTTAAAACATTCAAAATTATTGATCTGGTTCCTCACTTAATATTGCCTTGAATTTCTTGGTGATAATATTACGTGGACCAGGACTTGTGTTAATTGCTTGGTATCATTTTGATATTTCCCATCTAATGAGAACAACTTCTGTAAATATCACTTCCTATATATAAAATTAAATACACTGTAGATTCCTTATTTTACGCGAGTACTATATAGCAAGTTGACTCTAACACATCAAATTGCAAGAACGTAAATTCGCGATTGTTGTGTTAATAAATAGTGTTTACGTGTATTTTAGTACCATGAAAATAAAAGCGAAAACTTTTTATTTTGCGATCGATGCTCCTCGCGAATTTACGCTATAATAAATTACTCGCGTTTTATTAGGAATCTACAGTATTATATATTCTAGTTTTTTTTGCATGAACATTTTCTTTCACAATAATTGGCTCACTGTGTGCAAGCACACTTAAAGAAAATGTCTGAAAAATGGAGAGAATTTAGACATTTACAAAGTCTATGGGGAAATAACTTTGGTGAAACTATGTTAAATTGACATAAAATTCAAAGTTGATCTCCAAGTCATGACTACACAGAGATACACCAAATATTAGTTGAATATCTACAAGCACAGCAACAACACAGTCTGGAAAACCATGAATTATTAAAAAAATTCAAAGTCAAAAGGGCAATAACTCTGGTGACAATAGATCAGTTAACATGAAAATATTAACTTCATTATTTACTAGGAGAGAAAAATAAACCCAAAAGGTCTGGAAAAGTACCTACGACGACAACACTCAATATGCCCTTACTATGGGATGAGACATAAAACATCCTCCTGTGGTAGTGTGAGATACAGAGCCTTTCCTTACTAGCTCTGGCTAGTGGGTTAACCCTTTAGCTCGATCGGTAGAGCACTGGACTGCTGTGCCAGAGGTCCCGGTTCAAATCCCAGCGAGGCATGTAGAAATGTCTCTGTACATTTGGCGCCCACGTAGGGACCGGGTAATCTCTGGCGGGTGAAGTGATTGCCCCCAGAACTTTGCCCCACAGGCGCTGGCACTCTGGGAGAGTCGGGACGCCTCTCTCTCTGGGGGGGACAATGTGGTAGTGTGAGATACAGGCCTTCCTACTAGCTCTGGCTAGTGGGTTAACCCTTTAGCTCGACCGGTAGAGCACTGGACTGTTGTGCCAGAGGTCCCGGGGTTCGCATTCCAGCAGAGGCACAAACTTGTCTCTGTTACATTCCTATTCTATCATTTAAATAATTTGCATTTTGATTGGATACTGTTCTGAGTTTGAGGCAGTTAAACAATTAAGAATTAACAAAACAGATCGATTGCTTTTGATTGTGATGTTGTAAGTAAGAGTGATGTTCTGAGTTTGAGACAGATTGAATGCTTTTGATTGTGATGTTGTAGATCTAAGTAAGAGTGATACAAGTAAACACCTCACAACGGAAAGCAAAACTGTTGATGAAAATATAGGGCACTGCCAAACCGGTACTTGATACGCCCGCATGTATTATGGACCATCATCAGTATTCCCCTTGTAATATGCAAATCTCCCCATTGTGATTTTTTTTTGTACGAGTTTTATATAACACCCCCCCCCCCCCAAGGGCTTAGGAGGAGTTGCCCTAACTCCTTTAAAAAACATCAGAAAGCATTTTTATTGTACACACATCTCCACATTGTGATCTTTCTTTGTACCAGGTTTCACCCCCCCCCAGATGCTAAAACAGCTGCAAGCATCTTGTGTGGTGACTGGTGTGGATAAAACTCTGTTTTAAATACCACAGTTGATGTTAATTTGCCACATGGTTACATATATGTAACTGAGTATTTATACCCCATACACATAAACGGGGTAAAAAGCAAGAAAAAGACTGAAAATGGAGATTTACTTTAAAAAACTTAGGAAAAACAGGCAAGATTTTAAATTATGTTTAAAACATGCCAAACATGAACAGATCGGTAGTACATGTAAATACACTTTCAACACCTGGCAGCAGATTGAGACTACTAAATGTCAAAGTGCACATCTCATTGTAAACATCAATATTTTGGAAAATATATGGATATGTAAACCAAATTGGAATGAACAATGGTAAGCTCTTAGAGGAGCTAGAAAATGTTGGCTGCAAACAGTCTTATTCCTCTGACACTTGAAACAAGAGGCTGTGACAACATTTCACATTGTTTATGATCATTTTATTAAACATTTCTTAATTACATGTACATGTCATAGGTAGATATTGATAGAACAACTGTATAAACTTCTGAAATCATAATCTACAGATGAAGTTTCTGAACAATAAGATGAACAGCCTCTGAATTCAACTCAATTCGAAATAAGCTGCAATCTATACCCCCATTACTAGGCACACACTGGACTTTGTTAAGTTGCAGGCATGTAGTTGGGGTCCAGGTAGTTATAGCCGTCTGGCATGAAGGACTGAGAATCGTAATCACTATCGATGGATTCTTTGGTGATAGCAACCAGACGATGGCTGGAGTTGTGCTGTCCTATCTCCACGTTCCTGTTCACGCAATGATCACAGAAATCCACGCAGTTCCTCCTTTGTGATCGCAATCCTACAATGCCACCCGAACAGCCGATAATCGGCTCACGATTTAGCAGCTATCAGCATTTGAAGCCAGGATCGTATGGTAACTTGCTTCGACTCTTTTACTTTTAGTTTGTGACGTTTCATCTTTTATTTAATTGCATCCAGTTCTTGAAAACTCGGCAGTCATGACGCAGTTCTAGAGAATGCCATCGTCTTCATCTGCCTCTCTTCAATTTCTCGGAGAAATGAATCCAGAACTGGACAAAGTTTCACCGTAGAATCGGTTGCGCCATACAAAAGACCCTGAATAGTTTCATCGGTCAGACATGTAAACCGGGGACGAGTTCATGTGATGTCATGAATGTGGAGCCTGGTAATAAACTTCTGCGAATCGTGGATGGCTGTGAGAATGCTTTGTCTGTCAGAGGATGGATATGTTTGGTAATCTCCGGGTAGGGAAGTCCTGCTTTTTGCTAGTTTTATTAAAGTACCTTTTGCACGCGAGCTTTGCCACTTGAAGGGTGTTTGTTTCCAAGCAGCCGACTGTGCAATCTTAGCCCAGCGTTTGGCTTCAAAACTTCTCGGTGAAAATGACCACTAACAAGTTCCTCTAATACTTTCTGTTCTTGCTGTCCATCAACTTGTTTAAAAAGTTTCTGGTTTGTCCTCTTTCTTACCGACCTCGCACATACTCACTCACCCTCATGCTTTCATAGATTGCGTCCAAATATTCGGGATTGCCCAGGCCCCCTCAACCTAATCTGCTTCTTAATCGTGTAAACATGCTGTTTGAAAAACCCAGACTTGAAATGCAACAGAGCTGGATGTAGTTTGTCCCAGTTAATGGCGGGTAGCTCCGCTACTCGTTGTGCTTTTGGTAACCCCAAATCTGCACCATGCTGCAGCTTATTCACGAAGTCGATGGGGTCTTGCAAAGCGTCATCCATGCATTCATGTAATTTCTCAATGTCAGAAATGGCTTGAATTCTTTGCGCCTCTAGCAAGGCAATAGTTTTCAGCATCACGTTATAATCGCTGTTTCCGCGGAATGCGAGGTGGTCTGATTCGAAGTAATAGGATTCGATGTCTTGCTCCCCTCCGTCTTCATCCATTGCTTCTGTGGAAGAAATTCCATTCCAGGAGGATGTACTTGCCAAATTAGAATCATCACTCATTCCGTCCATGCTCATATCCTGCGATACGGAATTAGAATCTGGGATATCCATGTCAAGCTCGGTTTACTTACAAAGTGAAAGTTCCCGACATGTGCTGTGGGTTCCGCATAATTGGCGACTAAACACTGCATTTCCCACGGGGAAAAAAAAAATAAAAAAAATAAAAGGCATATGATGATCATGTATTTTGTATATAAATTTTGTTAGAATATACTATTCAAGTAAACAATTAAAACAAATAATTATATGAAGTGAAAATAGCGGGACACATGTATTTTAATAAGTGCACATGTCGATCCCGATGGAAAATAAAAATCAAAGTGCTGAGAGTACTGATAGCCGGATATTGAAGAAAATAACAATTTACATTTGAAGCCAAAGGGAGGTTTCTTAAAACCCGTTTTGTGCTTTTACATACAAACTATTGCCTTCAGAGTCAACTGATAATGCTTTTGATACAATTTTTAAAATTAAATTTCATTAATGACTATTTGGCACTGTTCAGTTAATGGTTTGTGTTTCTTTAATTTTGTCCCGGTTATAATGTCCCCTTTGAATGTACTTTTTGTTTTGTTTTTCTGTTGATGTGAATCATACATCCCTAAAAACTTTGATGGATAGAGGCAGATAATTTGATTATAT
Source organism: Ostrea lurida (assembly GCA_903981925.1). Classification (NCBI taxonomy): domain Eukaryota; kingdom Metazoa; phylum Mollusca; class Bivalvia; order Ostreida; family Ostreidae; genus Ostrea; species Ostrea lurida. The sequence continues at coordinate 19,829 of CAJDSM010018196.1, forward strand.
GTTCTTAACGCCCCATGCGAGAATTTTTCACTCATTCATAAATATGGAGACATCACCATTATATCGGTGAAAGGCTACAAAAAGGGTCTATTCTCGGCGCTTAGGACCTCTGAGCAGGAAGGGATCTTTATCATTCAACACCTGATGTGACATAGGGCCTCAGTTTTTACGGTACCATCCGAAGGACTGCCCAAGTTAGTCACCCATTAAGGCAAGGGTTCTAACATGTGAACGAATGTCTGAACGCAAAATTTTAACTAGTATATACAATGATATTAAAGAATGTTTTCACTTTACAAACATAATTACATTTAGCATAAAACATTTAAAGGGAGGTAACTCAAGTACATGATATTTCCCAATGCAATCATTAAATACAAATTAGCATGTAATAGATGTACAATAATTATCCTTATACTGTAATTGGAAATAAACAATTATTGTTATATGTTCAATTACAATACCAGTGGAAATGGGTCATAATTAAGTACATAGGGTTGAATGAATCACATATGAACATCATGGATATCTGCAAATCAACGATTCACAACTTTGTAGATATTTATTAAGCATGTAACAATTGTTTCAATTAAAAGTATGAAACT
>CAJDSM010018200.1:0-10724 GCA_903981925.1 Ostrea lurida
CTCTCGTTTATCTCTGTTCATTCGCTACATAATTTATTTCCTTTTAAATATGTTCTGTCTTATAAGACAACGCTTTTGGAAATAACGAATTGAATTGTAGTTTTTACAACCATGGTATGCATGGAAGGAGACAGCGAAGCTCTATCGACGGGAGTTGATTGTTACTCAAAGATGGTTTATGATGTTACCAAATGTAAATTTTGGTCCGAATTGGTAAATATTTCCCAGCAACAGTGTTGCTAGTGTTTACTTGTCTGTTTGTGACTAAGGCATTTCAGAATCATTCAGTCTATGTGTTTTTCACATCCACTTGGAAAGCTTTCTAGCCAGATTGATTTAGTGACAAAAACTGTCATATATTGACTAATTTTAAAAACATTTTCTTCTTTATAACAGTATAAGCGTCATTAGGAAATAGTCTAAATGTTGTCATGTAAAAGAAGGAAGCTTCTACCAAGTTGTAAATTTCATGATCCCCGAGGTAGAGGTTCTAACTGCAGCTTAAGCCAAGTGTGATTTAGTTTGGGTACTTTAGGCGACACTCGTGTTTTAAGAACGAATTTTGTTTAACATTTCTTCTGATATTAGAATATGCAGAACAGGAAAATCATTATTGATCTGGCTGACAGTACTTATTTTGTTCATAATTTGACTTTTAATTTTACAAAATGTTGACCTCATTTTCACATTATTGCATACAATGTTTCCGTTCTGTTTTCCGATCAGCGTTTTGGCAATGTCTTAATGCCAAGCGCTTTGCGAGGGATCAGTCTCAGGTATGTCAGATTTGACGCTGCTATGATATGAGCAGGGTTCGAACTCACGTCCTCTCGATTACGAAGCGAACGCTCTACAACTGAGCTAGATGTAATATATAATGAATAATTTTTAACATGATTAAACAGTTTCTAGTGTTTGGCACGTCTTATTTTTGTTTTAAATCTACTAAGCAATCAACATGGCACGAGCCTTGTTTATTTAACTGTGGTGTAATTAAGTTCAGGTTCAGGGATAAACTGGGGATCGGATTTCGTAACAATCAGCTGTAATTGTGATCACAATATAGACAAAGAACTCTTGTCTCTTCGGAGTCTACACCTCAAGTGGGATGTAACTTTAGTTACCCTTCACTATTATTAACTGATTGGGTATCCGTATCTGCTAACAGCACATCACAAATTGATGTTGTTGACAGGATCGTTTATTTCTGTCATCCAAACTTTTTAATTACAAGCCAACTTTGCAGTGCCTTTATATTGACAATCTTATACTTAAGGCACCCACTTGTTCTTGTTCTTCTTACAACAATAGTCCAGCTGGACATGTCATTACAGGTGATGTAAATATAGTTGAAAATGAGGATCTAAGATAACTTCTTTTAAAAGGTCCTGAATTCAGAGAACCTCGGTCATTTAATTGGCGACAAAACTTCACCTCCATTCCCATATTTATGAATATTTCATCATCACCTGCAGATGGTGTGTATGTCTCTCAACTTATTCGATACACAAGAGCTTGCTCTGTGTATGATCAGTTTTTTTAATCGACTCAGGCTACTTTCAAACAAGTTGTTGTTGCAGGGGTTTCAACTTTTAGTCACCCATAATTAGGTATAGCGGTATATTACTACATAGAAAGGGAAAGTTGACGGTTGCAAAGTTAAAGCCATCACGTTTATCATATAATGTAGTTTTCAGTCTGCCATTAGAGTCAATATTAAGTAAAATATCCAAATATAACGCAGATATGTCAGATTCTGTTGTGTACTATATTTCGATATCGTTGCGATATATCAAATAGACATAATTGTGAAAATTATGATGTTAATTGGTAAGACATTATCTATATATGAGTGAAATATTCTCGGTGGGATGGACCGTAAAACAATAAATAATCAATCAATCAATATATGTAGGTTGAAGACATGGCATTTTTTTTTTTTTTTTTTTTTTTTTTTTTTCAATCCCGTTACAGCTTTTGAACAATTATTGCTTCGTATGAATATAAAAACAAGTCTGCCAATAAGGGGCACAATTAGTGTCCATAGGAATTCCAACGGTTGTTGGAAGACATGGTCTCCAAAGATTACATAAATATTATCGATAAGAAAACCCATGTTCTTAATATCTACTTCAGAGTCGTTGTGTTTTCAAACAAAATATGCGTCTCGTTTCCCAACGACCAGAAGTTCGTATTTTACAGAAATTTCATCTTTTGTGAGATTGCTTTGAGTATGAATCATAGTTCATTTAAAAGACAATTATAATAGTAATTTTTTACAAACAAAGACAATGTTGTTACTTGCTTTATCAGCTGGAACTAGTACAAAGTTTTCATGTAGTCTATGTAAAACTGAAACATGATTTTGAAGAATTTCATCTTTTAAAGGAGCAGTTGTAGTGCAAGTACGATTCCCAGATGCGGAGTTAATGGGGTGGGTGTGTGTGTCATTTCAACAATGTTTGAACAGTTATTTATCTTCTTGACCAAGGTCCCTCTCGATTTTTTTTTTAAAGGTAAAGGTCATTTTGAGCATTTATCGCATACAGTATATGAAGAAAGAGTCAAAGGATTTTGAACAAGTATTGATCATGTCACACAAGTAATAGGCAAATGGGTTTCACTCAGTCGTTTAGTAGAGGTCGACATCAATAAACATATGGGGAAAACACTTCATTTTAACGATATCATATGTAGTTCATTGGTGAGATGCAGTTCGGGGAGCATTCATCAGTATATTCTTGTTTTCTTCTCGTAGTTAAAGAAATTTTGCAGAATCGAAAGATATTCGCATTTTATTTAAAAGAAAATAAATCATTTTAATCATCGAACAATGAGGTCTTATAAATGTACATTAGCTGCAATGGAGCATATCTATAATAATCATAACAGTAATCAAGGTGAAACACAAACACAAACATACATATAGCTCTACTAGAACTGTCTAACATTAACGACCCCGCCGCGAAGTAAAACATCCATCTGATTGGCTCAGATCAGAAAGTTTCAGTGATTAAATAAGAAAGTTTCAGTGATTAAACAGAAGAGGGGTCGGCGACTTTCACGTTTGTCTGTAAAGACTACAATGTCCAACACTAATTTTTCAATTCTTAATGATCGAAAAAAAAAATCGTTTGATAAACTTTGGTTAGATTGTAACTGTGATTCTCAAAACATAATGCTTGGTGCACTGAAGACTCACTACCGTAAAAAGCCTGAAAAATCAGGCATTTAAATGTTTTTTATTCTGTTCGCAACATTCATCCATGGTCTCGGATTTCGAAGTTTAACCTGTGAAGCTTTAACTACTTATAATATATCATATAGATTCCTCGGTCTGAAACACCAATTTTATGTACTAGGTCATACAATTGTCTATGTATACAAATTCGCGGAAACCAATTTTCGTGGATTGTCTATATTTTACAGGTTCGTTGGGATGTAATTTCTGTACATTGAAATACTATATAAATTGTGCATTTCGTTGTAGTTTAAAGTTCAGTGGAATACCTAAGAGGAAATATAATGATTCCACAGTTTTTCATAAGACGTTGAATAATAGACAATCTATAACATTTGACACCAAAAAGCATTAAATCTCTTATCTCTGTTCAAACAAGTGTTCATGTAGTAATTTTAATATGATATTAACACTTCTTGTCTGATCTTGTCCGTAGGCCCTCATACAAAAAACCCCAATACAATCTGTATCACTAATGGCTTTCACAACATTGGTACATTCGCACACAAGCCAGTTTTGTAAAATATTTTGAAAGGGGGTCAGATTGTTGCGAGTAGATAAAAAATATACTGACAGTGTACAAAGCAAATAAAACGTGGATACGGATTTTAAGATGAGTGTAACTCCTGTAGATCAGCACACATTTGTAAATGAAGTACATGATATTAAATAAAACAAATACATTGATTTATATACACATGTACATATGTAATATGAAGAAAATATACAGCAATGTGTGGACCAGCAGACGTGAGGTACCATGTGCCACTAGTTTTTTCTTGCGTAAATATGCAAACAGTTGAAAGTCGAAACCGCATAATATTATTTATTAGGTTTACTAGTACTGACTGTCTACGCAAATTTGTCGGCTTCTTCAATTCCACAGAAGCCGAGCCTTCTATGGACTTGAACAACCCGGCACATTTCCGTCAGTAACAAACCTAGTAAGTGATTTGTTTTGTAGGGACCAAATAGAGACGGCATAGTATGGTGAAAAGTTAGTTTCAGTACTAAAAAGACGTAACCGCCGCCATGTTGCCGTCTACTTACCGTCTAAAGATATATAGACGGCAGTCACGTGACGTGACGTGACGTGACGCACTTCAATCAATGACAAAGCAACATTTTATTCTGAGGCCAAAAAAACCAAAACAGGGCGATATAGAATATCGGTAAACTTAAACAAACGCCAGTGAAACGTGCCTTACGATAACGTCTCTATTGGTGAAAATACTGGACATTCAGTCGTCATCAATGCTTCATAGATGACATGAGCATTTGAATGAATGTTCACATAACATATTTGCTGACAATAGAAAACAATGTACAATGTGAGATACATTGCAACTAGATGTATAACTATGCTTATTGTAGAATGACCTGCATTATTTGACAAAGGAGACAGAGGACATTCAATATTTTGGTGTTGGATATACGCAGAAAATATACTCTTAATTAAGAAATGCAAAATATATAAAAATCAATACATTTGAACAATAAAACAACTTTGATTCAGTTCTATTTTGGGTATTCAAAAAATCTTACTGGTATGTTATATCGCATATGAACATTGTGGCAAGTACGTCCTGTTTTATTTTCACATTGTGAGAATAACACTTGTTATTTTTACACTGTGAAAATATAACTTTTTATTCAATGGATACATTTCAGTATTTCACTGTAGAAAATGTAAAAACAGAGTATCTTTTACTTTTCGCATTTCTACAAAAGATTGTTGGTCTTGTAAATCTTGATATGACTTGAATTCCTATGAAGAAGACAACCAGGCCTCCAGTTCGCTGTAGTGTTTCGTCAGCCAATCCACATTCAGGTCGACATCCTGTAGGGCGTTATCAAAGAACGGCGTGAACGGACTGTCTGCCCCCAACGTCCCCCTCCAGCTGGCAAGCTAAATCAGTAAAAGCAAGCTAAATCAGTAAAAGATAACTAAAAATAATGTAAAATGATATAAGATTTTTTATTTCTGTCTCCGGAACAGTCGAAATATTGTTGTAATGTGACAATGGTGAATCTCTTTGTACTATTTCAAAAATACATGTATTTTATTCAGTGTATGCCTTTAGTTAATGAAAAAATGAATAGATTGATTAAGTATCTGATTTAATTTTTCAAAATGTTTGCGCATTTACTGAATACTAGTAACTAAACATACATGATCGTATAAACTATTGCATGTTTTTGTTATCTTATAAGAACCGACATCCAATTATACCCTCCTTTTATCAAGGGATAGAAAGTTTATCTTTTTTTTTTCATTTTAAACGATATAAACTAAGTAAGGACAGTTTGTGCATTATCTTATAGAATTTCGTCAAATGTTTCAACTGCTTTTTCAAAATCCCGGTCATTGTCTGAATTTCAACCCGTGTATATTCGGTTTTCAAACCCAGACTCATTAAAGTATTACATATTACAACATCCGCTTTCGAAATCAGAGAAAGTAGAAACATACATGTACTTACATATATAAACAAAAACCAGTATATGCTTATATCGATTATCTTCACGTGGAGGTGTTTGTCACGATAACTACATATCGTATGTCTTTTTAATGCAATCCACAATGTATATAAGAGCTAACTTTTTGGTCAATAAGGCAAGAAATCTTGACCACTGTTATTCAAGGATATTTGTGGATATTATTTTGCTACGGTAGAATATGTACAGGTAAAGGCCCGGTCACATCGCCCGCACTTTGTTGGAGCGTTCCTTCAACGGTGCCGAATTTAGACAACGCTCGTCACCGCGCACAAAATGGGAGGAGAATTCTAAAACACGGGCGTTGCCTTAGCGGTGCACCGCTGAAGCCGGCGTTGCTTCAGCGTTGATTTAACGGTAGCGAGCGTTGGTTTAGCGTTGACGCGAGGGTTGATAGAGCGGCGTTCCGCGATACCTCCATACCAACGCCAAACTAAAGTTCATCACCACAGTGGATCGCTGCTTCAACGCCCGGACACCGTTCCAGATCACGTGTCCGCTCGTAAAATGCTTACAAACCGCTCCACCAAAGTTTGTGCAACGTTTAATCAACGTTTCATCACACGCCCGGGCAAAGCTGACGAAGAAGCGATGTCCAGCGTTCAAGATGTCTACGTTGGCCTAGCGGACCCAGGCTGCCACGAACTTGTGTTAGCGGTGCATGCCCAAAACTTTGACTGGGAGTTGTTGAAAGTGGTGGTGAACTTTGCCGGAGCGGATAATTGCCCGCTCCTCACCGCTCGCAATATTTTGTGCAGCTCAAAACTTTCGGAGCGGTAGGAGGGTCCATCAACGGTGGCCGATCGTATACAGCGTTGCCTTAACGGGGGCCAACTTCTTTTAAACGGTGGTGAACGGTATCGAGCGGAGATGATTTTTTTTCACCGCTCCAGGAACGCTCCAACAAAGTTCGGGCGGTGTGACCGGGCCTTAAGTGATAATGGCAATATACTCAATCGTATGTTTAGACAGCTTTCGGTTTTTGAACCGCCAATATAATCAAATGTAATCAGTTCATTGAATCTCATTGATTTATTGAAGCAGTTAAACTGGAAAATATGCATCTGATAAAAAATGTCGCCGTTGTTTTAAAGAAAGAAATAGTTCTATGTAATATTCGAATTTCTGTTGTATATCATTATTTTCACAATCCCCAGATGATATTGAAAATTATAATGAGGATATGACGTCAAAACGGGGAAATGTACTGCTCCGGAGGATGGAAATAAATTTGTCATGAAAATTTATGAGGTAATTAAAATATCACCATATTCCAACATTTAAAACTCCTTTAATGTATTACAGGATTTTCTTATCATCACTATTTGTCGCCGTGTTGTTGACTGGTACGCAATCTCGCACACCAGAACAGATCGTGACAGAATATAAGAAGTACCATACAATATGCAGTGGATTTGGGTACAAAGAAAAATCTTGTGCAAACAAGGGTGAGTAATACCTTATTTAACGTGTGAATATTGAGGACCTGATTTGTGAAATAATGCTTCATTCTCTCTTTGATGTACCGTGTTCTCTGTTGTAGGTGTTGTCGCATTCCAAGCCATGCTTCAGAATCCCATATCAAATCTTGGAAATTATAAGACGGTTAAATTTGACACCGTAAAACTAAATGAAGGATCAGGATATGACGTCAAAACGGGGAAATTTACTGCTCCGGAAGATGGGGTATACTCTTTTAGCTGGAATGTTCTGGTTCACTCGGGAAAAGCGTTCAATACCGAGATTGTTAAGAATGGTAACGTCGTTGCTTATAATTACGCTCATGGTAAAATAGTGAAGAGTGATTATTACCTGGGAAGCTCGTCCACCGTCAACATCAAAATGAAGAAAAAAGATCAGGTGTGGATCAGAGCACACAGCGATCAGGGACAATATTTATATGGAGGTTCTTGGTCATATTTCTCTGGCTTTAAATTGTAATCAACTTAATTTACCAATAAAAATATGCCTTTCTCTTCGAAATACATTGCCCTTTTTTCTCTTGATACATTTGTTATGAAGGTTAAATGGTTTACTTTTTGGAAAGTTGATAGTTTTATTGTAAAAAAAAAAGGGGGGGGGTCGAAAATCTAAACATAAAATAAATGTGGACGATACATCGATTGTGTGTTATCTCCTTTTCACACCCTGTAACATTAACTTGTTTATCAATAGCTTGCCTCGGCTTAAAAACTGATCATGCGTAGAACAAGCTCTCGTGAATTGAATCCATTAAGACCTGAACACCATATGCAGGTGATGATGAACTGTTGCTACACAAAAATGGGAAGTTAACGATGGAGAAGTTGATATCATTCCGTTTGTCATCACGCTGAATTGTTTGCCGTTAATGTCTAAGTACGGAGAAGATGTGGAAGACTCTGTTGTGTCTTTTATATCGAGTTAATTGGGATGAAAAGGCAAAGATAACGGATACTAAATAACCTCAGAAATGTCAAACAACACAAAACAGGAGTTGGACAAACACGGACTCCTGGATGCACAAGAGGCGGGATCAGGTGCCTAAGAGGAGAACGCATTCCCTGTCGATTGGTCACACCTGCCGTGAGCCCATAGTCTTGTCATTGTAAACGGAAGCATCCGTAGTCAAATCAGTGTGTGAATCAAAGTACTGAGTGTACTGATAGCCAGGTACCGTATTGAAGAAAGCAAAACTTTACATTTCAAGTCAAATAGAGGTTTGATCAAATCCTTTATGTCTTTTTCATACAAAATATTGCCTTCTGAGTCAACTGATAATGCTTTTATACAAGTTTTAAGTGAATGATAATAGGCTATACACTATTCAGCTAGGGCTGTGTTCCTTTTTGGTGTAGGTTATCCATGCCCACTTTGAATGTATTTCTAATGATGTGAATCATACAACTCTGGAAACTTTCATAGAGAGAGGCAGAAAACTTGATGGATTGATTATATGTCCGCAAAAACTGATGTCCGGTGTCACAGCAGGTATGGCACGATAAAGATCGCTTCCTGTTCAAAGGACATAGACCTAATTTTGCAGCCCTTCAACTTGAAAAAAGTATCAAGTTGGACATTAAACTATTTATAATTTATCATACAATCAACCAATTCTTTCATCACCCATTTCCTTTCATTAAGAAACGGAAAATAAAGGACAGGATATCATGTTAATATATAGTAGATTACTGAAATAAAACAAAACGTGACGGTGTCTTTAAAATGCATACTTTTACAAAACGAATATAAAAAAAGGTCTACATCATTAACCTTCTGGTATGCTCAAACACTCCGAGACAATAGTACATTGGCTGAATGGAACATTTTCGCTGTGTCGGTGACAAAAGCATTATAGAATAATTACACCGCAAAACCAGATAGTAAGTAATCCAAATGTTTTTATATTTCACTGTTCTTCATTCAGGAATGTATGCGTTAATATGTGTCAACAGTTGCAAAAGTAACGGACGGGGTGGGGTGTCAAATTTTGGATAGGGGGAGTCGCAACAGAAAATTCATATAAAATAATTGAGAGTTTGTATTACTTTTTCGATGGCGAAACTGTGTTCTTTGGTGTAAAGCTACCCCCCCCCCATACTTTATAGTGATTCCCTAAAAGTAACGCTTCTGCACGGTGATAACACCTTTGACAGTGAAGCAAGTATGCTAATTTACACACCCATACACAGAATCTCTCTCTCTCTCATCTCCCCTCGAGAGAGAGAGATTGAGAGAGAGAGGAAGAGAGAGAGAGAGAGAAGAGGAGAGAGAGAGGAGAGACGAGAGAGAGAGAGAGAGAGAGTAGAGAGAGAGAGAGAGAGAGAGAGCTATTAAAGAATTGTGAATTTAAGCACAAACTTAACTTCCGCTAAATATTAGATACGTCAGTATATAAGAAATTCTTTTCGGTTGAACCTAAGTTGACAGTATTTTACCTCATCCCTCTGAAACTGCGTGTTTAACCTAGAGGCCAGTCCGCCCAAGACTCTGTTGATATTTCCACCACTCATTCCAGACCTGAAACAAAACATCAGGTCCGCAAACTGAAGAATGGAATACATTTCAAAATCTCTGAACAATGAATTAAATTTCCTAGAAATAATCTCAAGAAGAAAGAGATAATATCACTAAAAATGGAATACGAGTGTGTTACAAAGGTTCCATTTTGACATCCAAATTCATTTACATAATTGATTCCAGAAGCAACCTCTGGAGAATTAGTGCATATTTGGGGTGACGCTATAAAGTATATCTGTCAAATTCTCCTTACTGACACGATTAAGATAGTGACAGGAGCACCACTTCCCGTAAAGGAGAAGCTGCAGTGAAACCCTAAGACATATCCGGTATCACATGTTTCTGGGTGTGAATATTTTACCTTTATGAAATTCATAAGATTAAGACAATCTCTTGTTTGTAAATTAAGATTAAGACAATCTCTTGTTTGTAAATTTTAGAATTTTTAAACATGTTTAACATCTTTTTAAGATCTGGGAATGTACCACAGCATTTAAGTACAAGGTGACACTTTCAGGAATCAGAATAAGGGTAGGTATCCGCAGTTCTATGCATCCTTGAGTGGCAATATATTATCAAATAGCAATGCTAAGTGTACTCTCAAAGAAAACAATTATTGTAAACGCCTTGGATTGATTGTAAATACAGTTACTATAAATAACCTCAGTCGCCAGACTTGGAGAAGACTTACACTTCTGTAATATGTTTCCAGTTCCTCTGAATATAGTTCCAGGCAAGGTCCCGTCCCAGAGGGTTATAAATAACGGCTAACACTGCTGAACGCGTATCCTGCCGCCGGATCTTCGTGTCATCAAAAGCGTAGGACATGTATCTGTAATGAGAAGAGTTATCTGCCCTTTTCAGAATCTTCTAAATTACATGTGCAACACACTCCAAGATTATGAAACTGCTTATGACGACTCATTGGGAGAGGATGATTTGTTTTCCATTGTTTAATTAAAGTCATAATTAATAATTAGGCGTT
>CAJDSM010018201.1:5474-18174 GCA_903981925.1 Ostrea lurida
TTCCTTACACCAGGTTACGCATGTACCAAAAATTTTAATAACCGGCGACTAAAGTGATTTGAAAAGCACAACAACATCACCTGATATCTCCTCTAATATCAGGAAGCTTCTACCCATAATAATCAAAACTTTCAGCCTTCTCCTGGCCCACGTGGTTCTTCCGCAGCAAGAAGATGCTCTTTAAACTGCAACACCACCCCCCCCTACTTCTTTTGCATCTTCTCGTGACTCTACTCCCCCTTTGACAGGCGTCCTGGTCCTTCTTTGAACAAACTTGAAGCCCTCCCCTCTAACCCAAGGCACTCCACTGTGCTACCCCCAAGTTTGGCTCTGCACATTTCGCCCCAGCCGGTTCTTCGAGACACGAACCCAGTCGAAAAATCTGACAAAGTCTAACCCGCGATCAGACGGACGGCACGGACCACCAAACGCCGCCGATCAGACATTAGCTCACTTTGACACCTTCGGTTCCAGCCGTGACGCCTACAATAATTGTCACGCGTTTCACTCTTTCTTCAACCATGCACCTACCACTCTGAAGAAGACATATCTGGCCCCTCCACTTAATAGCCATCCTTGATGCGTCTTCCTCACTCGGCTCATCTTTATAGACAATTCCTTTTCCAATTCTTGGCTCCTGCGGCTGAAGCAGAATTGCGATTTCAATTCTTTAATACGACATTACCAGTCTGCTAACTAACCACCCACGGCGGGCGGCGTTGGCGGGCAATTTCTCTCTCCTGATAGCCATCCCACTATCTCAGACGCAGCGCGCCGGCGTTTGGCGCCCCCCGCCCAAATGGGCTGGACCCTTTTAACATCCACTTATACTCTCCTCTTTCAACTTCTGTGCGCGAAATACTTGGGATCATATTGATATCAAGCGGCTTACGCTGTTACATCAATATCCATTCGCGAACCAACGAATTTCCACGAACACTCGTCTGGGCTTCATCCATTACATCCGCATACATCACGCATACACTGAAAATGACGAATACTGTCCCAAAGGGCCCAGTCTCTTACACATACCGCTCGGCCGATCGACCTCTCTTCCCACCCCCAACCTTTCAGCCCGCTCGCGTCTTTCCCCGCCGACTTTCATAATTCTTCGAAACACCAGCACATACTGGACCTCAACACCGTACCCTGGGTATTGACCAACCAAACCTTCGCTTAAACCATTTCTCCTCTATAACACAAGATAATTGCAAACTGCGACCACGCCTATGTAGTCTCACACACGACAACAATCAGCGAGCCGGTAGACACCTTCACTGACTTTTTCAAAGCTTCTACTATGACGCTCACTCAGTACTCCTATTACGCCTCACGTCAGCAACTTCAATGACCGTCATTCCACTAGTACACAATCAAAATCAATCGCCTAACCTACTCACGGCTATTCCCGTCCAACCCGGTTACGGAAACCTTGCACGAGCGCTGACTCCGATTCGACATCCCAACAGCAGGTAACGGGGCCGGAATAATCGCGACCGAAGTCGGCATAAAGCACAAATCTTTTGTGAACTCTGCCTTATTCCAATTCTTGCTTGCTTACTATCCACATTTAACATGAGCTCTTCAATAAAATCGCAAAGCACATAAGTACTGTTTTTGTAGGAACAATTCTCCTTGCTCAGAACAATCTTTCTCTAACCCTTATCAAGTTTCTAAGCCCACAAATCTATACTTCCCATCTCGCTGGTATTCCCCATCCAACCAAATTTACCAAATCTTGACATTCACTCTGCTCTGGAGCCACAACCGACAACACTTCACGCTATTGAGGAAAGCGGCCGCCTTCGTCGAAGTGCAACCAGGCCATCTCTTCTCTATAATTGTAAGCAGATTCGACCCTGACTTGTGCATCTGTTTTACCGTCGCTCTGTGAGATACCCCTTTCCTCATCATGAGACGTCACCATTGCCCGGCTGAAGGCTTGCACCACTTCACGACCTCTCTCTCCTTCGGCCATTATGCCTTCTGAGCAAGAAAGCATCCCTTTATCCGCTCCACACTCTGCTGGCTGACACCTCCGTGCCTTCGGCCTCCTTATTGCAGCGCTCTCGATCCAGGAACCCCGCTTCACCCCATTCTACGTCGCCCTCTCTCAACGCACACAGCCAACGAACAGCACTGATCCGAACTATTCCCCCTACACCTCGAGTCTACCGGGCCTAAATGTCAACAGCCAGTCACCTGTTCTTCATACCACCGCAAACACAGAAACTGGTAAAGTCTGTTTCAAGCAAAACAGCAGCAATACTTTTCTGTACCAGAAAAAATCTACCCGAGCGACAAACGTGCACTATCCGCCAAGTCCAATCCAATTCCATAGTTCGAAAGTTGATCTTTCCGTTAGATCTACAAGAGGTGATCATACCTCACATTCTGTAGCGTAAAAATACTCTTCCCATTCTGGTCTGACTGACCAACACAAATCTAGGACTAAAAGATCCAGCGTCGGAATCTTGCAACCCCATCCATGGCAACCAGGCCATCTCTGCACCTCTCTTGATTTGCCGCCATATCACTAGAAATGAACAATCGTTGTCATGAATTACGTGGTGTGACGACTCAATGACACATGCTCCTGCATAGATATATTCTGTCATCTTATGCATGGCAAACTCTACTCCCCAACTGCGCTATAAAAATCCAGAAGAAAATTTATAACAGCATCCAACATTCTTGGTCCCAACTCCAAACGGGCCGACACCTCGTAATAAGACAAATGCTCGAACACAAGCTATTGAACTTCGCATCTCGTACTTGGCCCTCCTCTCTCCGAAACGAACTTGAAACAAAATTACCGGAATAAGCGAACTATCTTAACTTCGCGATCTAACCATAAACATCGACTTATCGCGCGAAAGAGCTATTTTCCCTTTACGTCAAGAGTTACTTTCTCTTTGATTTCTGATTTGCTTCCGCTGACATATACTTATCGCCATCGCTCAACCATTCTGCCTGGGCCTCTTATCAACGATTTTAGTTTACCGTCATCGCACCCTAACCTCCATCGAGTCAAACATCGCCTCTGTCCAGCATACACTGATCTTGACTTTACTTTCGCAATACGCTCTCTTCTGCCTCCCTGTTTCACTGATAAGACCTCATGCTGCCGACGGGAATGTGAACCCGGCTCCATCACCCAGGCCGGTATGCTTACTCCTCCTATCCGCACCCGGATCGTTCCACCTCTGGTCGCGTGTCCACAGGCCTTCGTGTTTTACCCAACCTCCTTGTTTTTCGTATTCTAACCTACTTCCTGTGCGCCACCTCTTCAGATTCGATCCACTATTCCGTCTTGCCCTTTACTTGGAAACCACGTAACATAATCAATCCGGGAGTGGACATTCTCAACCGCCCTCGTAATTAATTGAGTCCTGCGCATCACATGGTCACTCATATGCAAATGTCAGCACACAATCTCTTCTAAACCTCCCAAACTTTATATTGCTTACCTAGCCCTCTGATGTCCAACCAACAAAGGATTTAGTTTCTTCAAAGCCAAACGTGCCATGCTTCTGTGATGTCTATCACCTCTGTGATCCGTATCGCAAATCCGAAATTCTTCTTCCATCTTACTTCACGCAATATTCGTTAATGACACTCACCAATTGCCCAAAACTCGCAAGAGGCCTACACTATCTTGAATGTACTGATACTCAATGGTTACATATACTACGACTGCTTTAGAAAAAAAAATGCTTTGTTAAAAGGTTGCAGTACAACTGTACAATCATTTTGAAAAGTGAGCTAATCATATCGCTTGAAGAAAGGTTTGGTCAATTCCATTAGTATGAGTTGTTTCTCCATGGTACTGAAGAATAACAAGACCTCAATTCCTGATTGTGCTGACCGTCTCCGATGTTGATTGGCGGGAAACATGTACACATTTGGAGTTGAATTTCATCAGCTTGCGCTTGGGGCGATGGGGCAAGGACTCTAACTACAGCATCATTTGATCGATAACGGAAACCACAGTAGACTAATATGAAGCTATATTTAACAAAGTAAACAATCTAATGTTCTTGATAAGAAAAAGCCAACAACTCATCGACGATTTCTACACTGGCCACAATGAACACTGAATTGAGATAATATGCATTTATCGTGTTAGAAACACGAAGTTTTCACTATAAATTATGTATCAAGGTCGAGTATTAATAGAAACTAGAATCACGGGTATCTGAGGATTTTGACTTTATTTCCAAATATTAGGGCCATCTTGAAGAGCATATTACAGAAGATACCATAGATGAATATAGAGGTGCAGTTAACTTACATACAACTAACAAGTTATAACTTAAATGTTTGACATATCATATGATACCACTCAGAGATTTCACATTACATCTCTTGTTGATTATACCACATTGAGTGGTTGATCACAACAACATCTGGTTTAATTATATAATAGTTCCATGTTATAGCATGCAAATTCGGAATTTAATAATAGTAACTGAATGTAGATATATTTCCCGTGTTTTTTACCCGGACCTTTTGTAACTCACTAAATTATGTTTAGTTGTGAGCTAATTCTAGCAAGCAGGAAATAATTGTTTAACAATGATGTATGTTTAAGGTCGAAGAAAATTTATTAAATTGAAATTCCTGGCGGGCATGTGTATCGGGCAGATCAGAAAGCATAAGACGGATATCTGCGCGGATGGGGCCGCTGGGAGGCGCTTGGGAGGTTGGCTCGAACCACTGCAAATCTTACACGTGCACGATTCATTTGATTTGTCTATTTTATTAATGAGCAGATATTTAACAGATATTTGACCAGTTCTAATACCGAAGCTAGCTTACTATTAACACACAGGTATGTATGGCCATATTTTCCAATATTACCTGTTCATATTACGAGTCTACGATGATTGCGCATCGGCTTAAACATAGGTAATTTCCGAAGTGGTTTATGATACCACTTTACTTCACGAAGTGTAGTATAAAGCCGAAACATTTATTAATCACGCCTGAGAAAGAATATGTTAACACACTAATCATAGTCACACCACAAACGAGATATGGCTAAAATATCGAGCGTAGGGCATAATGCACAGAGAGCCATGGAATCGAACCATATTAATATGACAGAGAGAAGATCTATCAGACTATCCATGCCGGTGACTCAGGCGAAAAGAGTAATACCACGTGACGAGTCATCTGCAAGATTTAGAGGACACGGTTCATTATTACTACACACCGCACGTGAAGTCACACCACTTGTAGTCGAAACAACGTAAAATCGCGAGTAGGATTTATGACCACTAACTGTTAACATATCAGAAGATATATTGACCACAGTTACCTGTTAAAGTGCGTATACCAAAATCATTAGAGCTCATGGTCCATTACATAATGATTTATGTGAAGTTATGAGTACAAGATACACTTGTTATTAGTATGAGCTAGTAACATATATCACATGTCCTGCAACAATAATCAATAACTCGAGGAAACCGAGTACGCTTTGCGAAAACGACTGTACGTATTTAACACTGAAATCGTGCAAATAGCAGAGACACATTATGGTACTAGACAATATACAACTCTGTGAAATTCTAATAAGAGGTCAGCTAGATGTCCTCCGCTTGTGAGACATAAGTTCGCTCAAAAACGGCACATTACGCACGACAGTACGATTCGCACATTATGTGGCTACATTCGCACATCATACTTGTGATTAATGGCAAATAAGTACTTAACTGATTTAAAGTATTGGTGAAATCTGACACTCATCACGATCTCGACATTTTTACGTAAGTATGTATAATAGTAGATTATCGCAAGCAATCATTAATGTGTGGAGGAAATTGTGGCAGAACACAAACAGATAACATAGGCCTACCTACTCTTTTCAACTCACAACAATGTTTAATTCATAATTACATGTACTATATTAAGTGATCTAATATAACTATAGTCACTTCTTACAAGGCATGTTTTACTAGTTCACTAGCAAACTAAGCAAAAGCAGTCATATAAACATAATTTGTACTCAACCGTTGAAGATAACTCATCCACAACTAACATAAATGGTCTTGAATTGTTCACTATTATTATTTTCTACATAAATTCACCAAAATTTACAGTCGATTTATTAGTATATTTAATTTTCATCATAATCCTTTCTAACAGTAACAAATGTTAATATTTGAGATGACACTCAAATAAGTACATGTTTCTCATTCTTCAATATATTGTTCATGCTAAACTTGTTTGTTACGTTGCAGAGCCTTTCGACATCTAAGGAAATTTGTCCCATCAACACACTACGATTCCCCTCTTCTTATTTGTAGATTAATGAGTAAGGCACTAAATCTACACGCAAATACTTAATCATATTAAATCTCCACTTTGACCTGCAAAACCTAGAGAGATACGATTACGTCACTATTATTCGACTGAAAGTCCCCATTCAATTTTGTTTATATCTATGTTAATTCTTAAAGCTATATAACGCTGAGGTATTACCAACTGCGCGATGATTGAGTACTGTAATACAGATTCTCGCCACGGACTACTTTATCAATGTATATAGTAATAATCTCTCATATCTATATTCATTTTTAGCACTCTGGATACTACTCAATATCGCTATTCGATATTATGGCTTATCATATAAGAGAATCCCACTTTTGATATATATAGGCATTCTATTTTCGGATTAAAAGTTATATCTACTGGAATTGTTCCATAACGAATAAATTAATGTGCGATGTAGCGTTGTACGTTTCGCTAGCCGATGGAGATAGAATATCAGCAAGGAGTAAATATTAATGCATTATAGTGTACTACAAAATTACTTGAGTAGACAAAGATATCTGATACGAGCGCATCTAGGTTTTATTCTGTATGCCGGTGAGGCACACCAAATGATGTCGTGTGTTGCTATAATCTCTCGGGAGACAATATAGATTTCATTATGTTTGAGACTCCGGAGTATTAAGGATAGATATGAATAGTGAGGAGACCCAATGTGACATGACCCCGTCGATGCATGCAAGCTTAACATTCACGTACTTCTTAGAGGGACACACACATACTATCACTTATCTTATCTCGAATTCGAGATGTCAGGGTATAAATGAGAAGGATATGTGAACACTAGCAGGTAGTCCATCCTTTTATATGGCGGGATGTTAAAATAAGATTCGCTTTAATTATCGTGCACTAACTGAGCTACTAAAAATTCGAGATCAATCGGTAAATCTCTATCACATGATACAGAGGATAGTTGAATCAATAGATTTAATGGGCTAACAATTGATAATGAAATCTTTTTACACTTAATGATCAAATCGGCACCAATGGTAAGTTTGTCTGAGACACCAGAAGAGTAATCACATTCCAAGAATTCGGTTAGCGAATCAGAATTATAATTCATGTAGCAAATTATAGATGTACATTCGGTCACCATAAGACCTTAAATTTAAGTGTGAGAATAATTCAAGCTGCACCTCTTTTGGACAATTAAACGAAAAACAGAACGTCATTATTTGGTGATGTGTGGGGTGGCGTAAAGGGTTTGTAGTTGTAAGTTTCCCTTGCACTTGCGCTTTGTAGTAGGGATTTTTCAGTTGAGTCTATAGAATTATATCCAGGTATAGCAAACTAAGAGGTGCCGATAATTTATTTAAAACGAATTTGATATTGAGCCATATCACAAACGAGTTTTATAAGAGCCTAGGTCCAGTGGAATTCGAGAATTTGCAAATTAGATTAACTAAAGTTGTCCTTAATCGATATCCAGAGTCATCTTATCCGGAATCGCTCGTTTTTTAAGTATAAACTTTGGACCGGCACCACACTTCCTCTAAGGTTAGTCGAATGTCAGATTTCAGTTGATAGTACGGAATTGACTAAATCCTCTCGAGGTTCATTTCAACCTATCTTTACCAGGTATTCGAAACGATCTATATAAGACTGTATGACTGATTTCACATTGCGAAGAGTTTATCGGAGCCTTTATAATTAAATTACTTATTCGGATTGCTGAATAAATCTTCCATCAAGGATTAATTTTGGTAATTTAAAAGTATATCAGATCATGCTCAAATTGCGTGTTTCTAATAGGTGATTACTTAAGGATTAGCCCGTTTTGGGGTGTACATGGATTTTTGGGTATCAATTTTTAAATAGTTTATATCACTATCGAATTCCATATATTGTATAAATGCGGGTAATGTAGGATTTTTCTTGACGCTTGGTTTTAGGGACGGTTTTTAGAGGTAAAAATCTCAACGAACCATTTAGAAAAAATTGTAACCGTGCAGGTCCATCTCTAGTAGTAAAGGTGTGTGGCCATCCCTGCTTAAACGCTGCAAGAATGGTGTGGACTTCCCTGCTCTGGGGTCTGTGCATCGTTTAGTAAACAAGTGTGCGGTTCATCCCCTGCTTGTTGCTGCGCAAGAGTCAGGTGGTGGCGACATTCCTGCCTGTCTTGTGGTAAGAGCTCTGGTGTTGTTACAATCACCTGCTCAGTGTCTCTCGATAGAAATATGTGAATAGGATTGTGGCGGACATCCCTGCCTGATCACTCGTGTCGCAAGGGCACGTGTGCGGACATCCCTGCTGCAATTCTGTGGAAGTGCGCTGGTGCTGTGGACGTCTCCTGCAGTGCACTTGTCCAACCGGACGCTTAACCAAAAAATCTATCATAGGCGCAGTACCGACTGATTTAAGTCTGCGCAATTGTATTTATCATTTTGCTGCAGCTTCAGGGCTATTCCGTTTCTAGCACGGGTAGCGGGCCGGCGGGGGTTCAACGGGCAGATACTTATTAAATTGAAAAATATCAGTACGTGTATATTGCCTTTATATAAAAATTATAATGGTAGACTTTTTTTGTTAGGCAGTAATTCTTTCTAATCATTTATCATCATTAAGTGCTTCTTTCATTTTGAATTGGGATCAAGCATGCAGCTAAACGTCGGGTGTTAACCTGTACCTTGTTGGTTTACAGTATGGTGCACACGCAATAGTAATATCCTCCTTTCATTTAAGTGAAAATTTAACTTTGTCCTTCTCTTGTCGAAATGCCAGGTCATGTAGTAAGCAAGCTTTGTAGTATAATGAACACGGAATTTAAAATGATACATGAGTCAAAATATCATACAGCTAAGAAAATCAATTTTAAAACTTACTAAAAGAGGTAAAATCAATATGATATGTAATTTATATCTAAGGTAGGACATGTGATTTATAACGGGTGTCATCCGTCAATATCCAGACAGAATTCACATTTATAATAGCAGTGCCCGAAACCTGTACCTACGTGGATCATTGCGCGGAAAGTAAAACTAAATAAATCATCCTTAACTATTTCAACCGCAAATGTGATGCATTTTTACATGGTTTTGTATAATTCAAACCAAATGTATTTTAGAGATCCCTCTCCAAAATATGTCGATTTTGAAAATGATATTATGTTTGTAAATTTGACGAATAGGCGATAACGTTTTCTAATTGCGACGTCTCGCAGAAACGGTTTGTCATTAGCCAACACTATCTTCTGGCTTTGCGTCCTGTGATTTTACAAGTACGGCTGTTCAATACGTCACCACAAATTGGACGGTAATGAGAACAGCTTTATTTTTCTTTTTTGATCATTAATTCGCTTTGTCCTTAAAATTTTCATACATGGATTGGAGTTAATGGTTGAGAGAAACCTCAATTCAGGACAAAATGACTTGTAGCAATCATGTAACGACATCTGCATTGTTAGGATGAATAGTATGCATCCAAATGAAGAGTAATAACAAGACGGCAAATTTTCCCTGGAGGTCGGATCGAAATATTATGGGGATTCTGAAACTACTGTCGAGATCCCGTTTGTGCTTTCAAAATTGGGTAGTTTAACAACTACAATACATGCTACATGGTTGTATCATTTAAGAGATTTTAATGATTACATGACCTACAGGCCATTAATTTATTTTTTTTAACTTCGCAAGGGAATTATAAACATCGGAGCGTTTATTTATTTTATGTTGGTTCTGTTGGATCTTATTTGTCCCTGTAGCAGACTTCTTGCAAGACTAATTGGTCCAAAGGCTTTGGAAAAAATTGGTTTCACATAAGAAATGAAATCTTTATTTTTTCGGGTGATGCAGGTATCACGAGAATTAAGAGGTAAAAACCATCAATGCGCGAATGAAAAAGTGTTTACCGTCGAAAATCGTCGGTGATAACCTGCATTCACCCGACAAAATATAGATTTATTTCTCTATCATTTAGATTTTATATTACATACAACAAAATAATGTTCAATTAGACCTGTAACTTGTTTGTTCAGGTACGTGATTGCAAAAATTCACCCTTTCAATTGGTTTTACAATGAGAATCCGGGGCTAGGTGTCAACGTGAAATAAAATTAACTTAATTATATTATGTATCTTTGTCTAAAGGGTGATCCGGATCGCCGGCCACAATTTTGGCGGCGATTGGTCCATTAAGACTTTTTTAAGTCTAACCTTGGGAGGACACGAAATATCTTGTGTGCTCTTTGTATATATATACTTTAGGGTTTAATTACCGGTGTTTAGGAGATTCTATTAATCGTCACAAGTAATGGTACATGGTTGTTTCCGCACAACTATTGATACGTTTGAGGTCTCGAATATCCAAATGAAAGCCAATTAAATCACTGAGAATATGGATATGCCACTTCTGTTGATTAATCCTGACTTTAACACTAGCTATATTTAGAATGTAAGAGAGATAAAGACCGAATCGGGTTGGATCATCTTCTAATTCAGAGTAGGGTAAATACAGGTCCCCGGAATATACCCAGAAGCGGGTTGAGGCTTTGGGACGCACAGAAACTTATCATGATCTATTATTGACCTACAAGGCCACTTTATATAGAAGGACATATAGGTGCAAAAGCGAGACAAAATTAAAGTTTGAGCACCTATAAATTCTCAAAGGCTCCTGGGACCTGATGAGGAACTACGCACCTTACATCTAATTTTCTGTATTAGTTTATCTCCGTTGTCCTAACATTGATAAAGACAATGGGCCACGGCGGGTGTAACAGTCAAACAGGAATGCTGCTACTCCTCCCCTAGCCACCTGACATCCACCTCTTGTGTGTCCAGGGGCTGTGCTTTGTTCGCACCAAACTCTTTTTGGACTTACGAGATTGGATTACTGTCGTTATATTCCTTTACATGCATCTTGTGTTTTTATTCTTTTGGACCTTAGAAATTGCTCACTAGTTCGTTTATCATTTGCCTTTACATATTTACTGCCAGAACAAGTGATCGCCATTTCCTGACTTTTGGGGCCGGTGCTCTGGAAAACTGGGGGCCTGATCATCCTACAGGAACACAGCTAATGTTGTATGACGCCTAACGCTCATACCAGCGGGATTACAGACTTTGTGGCGTCATTGTGTCTCACGAACTGGGCCACAACATAGTAAAGTGCAAAATTTATATACGTGGTATATACTGTTATATTTAGTCATACAGTTTACATGAGTTTCGGTCCATGATCCTGAATGAAGAATAGAGTATTGGTGACCCCTTATCTTTCCTATGATCGTATAGATGTGCTGATGCATGCAAAAATATAGACCTTGATAAGGAAACACATCAATCGATTTGTAACATGTGGGCATTACAATCCCTTAAGTGTTTAAAAAAGGCATACACTGCACCCAAAATATGCAAGATCATGTGAAGATAACGAAAGAAGATCATATCTCATAATCTAAAATCGAAAACACAAGACAAACACAACCATGGAAACATCCATGGAGGGAGCCCGATAGTAAGTTAAACATCCCTGCTGATCCGGTACACCTACAGTGAGCCTAGTACCTGTGACCCACTAGAGTAATCAAAAAACTCAGTATTTTTAAAGCAACAATAGACAAATGATAGAAACACGCAAACGTAGACATAATTCACTGGTAGTAATTTACAAATTCGATTATAATGAACACTATTCGTCTATGAATGCTGATTTTTTAAACACGAGACAGATGAATTATCCGTACAGGCAGATATTTGTTAAAGTATGCTCTTGCCGTATCTGGATGCGCCCTATTCAATCACGTTGGAAGAACATAGACTCATAATTCAGATGTGTGCATACAATCTTAGAGAAAGTGGACGACGGATTAAGATTGATTTAATTTGTTGTTTTGCCGTCCGTGAGAAAATCTCATCATATTGGATCAAGTTCATTCAAATGTCGTATTTTATTTTTTTTTCTTTTTTATTTTTTCTTTTTTGGATTTGGTATCTCTCAGTGAACATAAAGATAATCGATTAGAGGTGTTTGAACGCGTTTAAGAATGGTTGATGGCAAACTAACAAATTCAACTTTTGGACAATTAGGGCGAGTAATGAAATTATGGCACTTCTCCATTGCGTCTTGTCGCCGGTCGCTCAGTGGTAGAGTCTCGCGTTCGTGGTCGGAGGATTGTGAGTTCGAGCCCCACACTTCGAACCAGCCGCGTCACACCTAAAGACGTTTAAGATAGGTAATCGATTGCTTCTTTGCCTAATTCGGCATTTATGAAGTAGAATCAATTTTCTTTCCGAATATGACCTTAAAGAACGAGTCCTGTGTCGCAGCAGGTGTGACAAGCAAAAAGAACCTCACCGCTAATAGCCTAAAGTGCTAAGCAAACTTTAGGCAAAGGAGCAATCATTACCTATCTTAACGTCTT
>CAJDSM010018204.1:775-10775 GCA_903981925.1 Ostrea lurida
AAAAGGAGAGAATACACTGTGACCTTGACCTTTGAACGGATTTTTCCGAATCGATAGGTTTCCCAACTCCATTGATCTCAACAAGACTTCCCAAGTTTCATTTGAATCAGAAGTAAAGGACTTTTGAAGTTTCGTTGCCGGAAACCTCATATTTTGCAGATTTTGGTGAAAGTTTAATCGGTCACTGTGACCTTGACCTTGGACAGATTTGTCCAAGAGAGTTAATAGGGTTCTTTCTCGTGTGATAGTAACAATATTCCTAAAGTTTCAATTGAATTAGATGTAAACTTCTGAGTTATCGTCCCGAAACCTAATTGTTGACACACCTACTGTGTTACTGAGCTGTGTTACCTGCATTGGAGGAGTATCTCTTTGCAATGAAATGACTAATCGGTACTGTTTCTGAACTTTTACAGGAGTCTAGTAATCGTTCCTCAATACGCAATCTCCCTGTAACGAAACAAAGGTACCAAAGAAATAGCACAGACATGAGATACTTACACTTATTCATTGCAAACAATATACATCTGGCTAAAAATAATAATCATATGGAAAACTTCTTAGTGATTTCAGCAAAACAGCAAGCATACATAAAATTTATGCAATGTCATGAACATGTAAAATATACAAATCTCTTATGCAACACATCTGTGACTTCCAAAATTAAGGATAGATCCGCAGAGGTCAAATGGGCTTAACCCCTGAGGATAAATCAGATGTCGAAAAGAATGAACAAATAATATCAAATATGTGGGCGGCGTAGAGAGATTGTGAATTTACCCAGTTACAACACACTATTATTGAAATGTGATTCATGAATGTATACGCACCAATAAATAAATGCTGCGACAGTTCCACTATCACCGCTTTCTGTTCGAATACTTCCAGTCACAGTGCTCCCATGTACGCACAAACAACAGTCCAATTATTGTACGGGCCTGGGCTCATCCTGTCCCAATTTCTAAAATAAGATCAGTGATAAAATTTTCATATTATTGGATATAGCGCAACATTAATAATTTTCTTTCCTTCTGTAAAATACCTAACATTTTTAAATTATATGTAAAAAATTAAAGAAAGTGGGAAATTCTGTTGTGGAGAATGGAGAGAGCGGCGACTCACATGGCGGCTGAATTGAGGTCGTCCACCAACTTTTCAGGCGAGCGTGTTTACGCTGATGTGTTCTCTGGATGTACAGAAGAACGGCTGCCAACCTCCCTTCACTGTAGACTAACTTCTGATTGCAGTGTTTTCCTCCACAAACCAGAAGTACGATGTCATGTATTACACATTCTGTTCACCTATAAATAACAAAACAAAATATTCACAGCTTTATGGGTACCTGATGCTCCGGCAATTCAGCTTATAGACGCGCACTCTAACTTATCATATTATAGTAGGCG
Source organism: Ostrea lurida (assembly GCA_903981925.1). NCBI lineage: Eukaryota > Metazoa > Mollusca > Bivalvia > Ostreida > Ostreidae > Ostrea > Ostrea lurida. Next base: position 2,179 of record CAJDSM010018204.1, read on the forward strand.
TGCCTGCTTGTCGCAATCCTATTATGAAATATTTCATTAAGATATGATTAAATTTTAAATTATAATTAAACTGATAGATTTAATGTATAGAATTAAACATCACTTCCAAGGTACTCTGCTCCTCAAGGTCTTTTACAATAATATTAGTGAAGCTAACAGGAAAAGTACTCACAATCTTCTTCAGTGTCTGCTGTTATAGCCAAACTCAAAAACAGGCCAAAGAAGTCTGTTGTAAGCCAGTGTCTGTCACTCTTGCATTCGTCTGATGTGCGGAACTTGGAAAATAGTCCTTTGAAATAAACATCAAATACTATTACTATTCCTTCCATTTAATTTAACGAAGTCTAAAACCTTGTTCATTCTTAAACCAATGTTTTTGACAAATTCCATGTTCAATGAATATAAAATAAACGCACTCTTTCAACAGATCTGGAAATATACAGGAAACCCAAAGGCAGGTACCTCCTTTTGTCTGTTCCATTCCAAGACAAACCCCCTTTTCTTGTATGTGCAGACACGAAGAATGCAAAGAAACCTTATGTAAACTGTTGGTCATTCATTTTGCCTGCAACAGAATACAATTACCGCGCTTGTCACACCTCACCTTCCCACTAACACCAACAAACACTGTAAGTTTAAAGAAATAAGTTTCATTCCAAAAATTTTAACCAATTTATCACCAAAGGTATTTGTTTTGTTTGGTTTTCTTTTTGAGCATATTGCATGTGACGCAAATCAAAAGGACTGGGACCAAGTTCTAACAACTTACTAATCCCTGCTCTCCCTAATTAAGTTGGAAACAAGGAAAAAAAACTATTCAGAATGCCACTTGATTACTCTAATAAATACATATATGAGAAAAGTAGAAATGTACCTTTCTCCTTTGGCTAATTCGTGTACATAGTTCCAATTGCTGGCCTATACTCTTGCTGAAAAGCAAAGTGTTGAAATCATTATCATAGAAGTTAAGACGCTCAACATAAAGTACTGTATCAGACAAAACTTTGGTACTGCCTTCTATCCACAGAGTATTTTTACTCATCAGCATTTACATACCAGAGTCTTCCCACTGAATCAATGCTTCTGGTGTTGATGGAAAAACTGTTGTTCTGAAAAATTAAAACCAGGACTGATAACCCCTGCATAGCTTATTAAAACTGTGGCATATCAACCTTTCTCCCAGTGACCTTGACCTCTGCTGCAGAACTGTAGCTCTCTTGGAAACATTTTAGTGACAGTCTTCAAAATTGGTCACTGGCCCAAAAACCAAGCCCAATAAAATTAGCACCGGACTTGTTAAACTATTCCATATACAAGATCTCTTAAATTCCCTGATTTCATACAGTGATATTTGCTTAGATTAAAAATGACAGTCTTGATTTTTTTTTTTCAAATTGACTTTGGGGACAAGTTGGTATTAATCCAAATTAAAACATGCATCAAAGAGCAAAAATTATGAAAGAACACATGGAGTACAAACCATTTTCTTGTAGAAGTATTCCCAGAGGAGGTTAAGTATGCTAGCCCTTGTGTCTGTGTGGAGATCTCGACATATACTGACCACAAATCGGAGTTGACCTTCTGTGACATTGTCCTGTAAAGCACACCGAGATTTCATACTGGTTCTATTGTTCACCCTCTCAGTCATGCAAATTACGGACATTTTAGAAAGGTCACTCTTACCTTACACAAACAGGATTTTAGTACAGTTGAAACAATCTCGGTAACTTTTTTACCTAAATTCTGAAATACAGTAAAGGGACATTCTTTTATGTTCTTATTATTTTGGAATATGTGAGCCTATTACATGCAAGATTTCTGAAAGCAAAATTTAAATTGGGCTTCACAGAAAATGGAAATGATTTATGTAATGTGTCATTCTGCCCAAACAAGGAAAAATTCCCAACCAAACAGACTGTATGCTTACCTGCTGAGTGTTACCAGCCATTTTGGAAATATGAACCAGAATCCACAAGCAGAATTCTGCATTGTCCCCATCAAACAGGGTCCTCGGTGGATATTCATAGACATTCGAATTCATCTCATCTGAAAAATAAAAATAGTTATCTTATACAAAACATTGTTATAGTAAAGTGCAAGAGATGTCTAACGCAGGTTATGAATTTTTTATCTGTAATGCTAGTTTCCTTCATCACCCAATAAACCAACAAAGAATATTTTATTGTTTTATTTACTACAATTATTTCATACTTACCATTGCTAGTCTCCAAAAATGGCTCTTGCAGAATTCTTTTGATTATATCAAATAAAAGCACATAAAAGGACTAAAATAAAAAATATCAAAATTAAAAAATAAAAATCAATCAAAATCATGTTTATAAACACACAAAATGTATCCTACATAATAGGTCTTTTCAGAATTTAATGAAAATTTACAAATCGGACTAAACTGAATTTTCTTATTACAAGTTTATTGTTCCGAGTGAAATTCTTTATCTCTAAATGTACGCACCTCCCCTCCGCTGTTCTGATGAATCTGGTCCACCAACATCTTGACATGTTTCCACACTTCTAACACACATGGACAGACAAACGGAGATTTCGTTTGTAGTTCTTCAAAAGAAGCCTATTTGGTGAAAATCAAGGATGGTCGTTTAAATCACTGATTCTGGATTCCATGCCAGTAAAGGGGCTTGTCAAAATTATTATGCATGTGAAATACGAAAGGTCTATCAATTACCATTCCAAAGTGATGGCCAATGTTAAACATTTGGAAAATTAATTCAAAATACAAGGTCAAGAGGTCAACAATTTTGGCACAAGTGGAAAGGGCTTGCCATAAGAAACATACATGTGAAATATGAAATCCCTATCACTTACCATTCAAAAGTTATGACCAATGTTAAGGTTTGTGAAAAGTAGGTCAACATTCAAGATCAAGACCAGGAGGTCCTACATTTTGGTACCAGTTGAAAGGGATTGTCATAAGGATTACACATATTACATATGGAAACCTTATCACTTACCATTCAAAAGTTATGGCCAATGTTAAAGTTTTTGAAAAGTAGGTCAACGTTAAAGTTTAAGGCCCTGTGTAGTTTTGCTTTAATAAACTTCAAGTAAAACACAATACAGATTATCAAACAAATTACATGTATCAGAAATTCAAATTAATTCAACTTTTAGAATCGAGATCCATATACAAGGATCATACTTACCATCTTGAATGATTTTTTGGCTAGTGTCAAAAGCTCCCAAACCAGCAGATGAACCATAGACAGAAAGTCGGACTCGGTATAGCCGGGCTCGGAGCTAGGGCACTGGTTCTGCAGCACGCATTTCCTCAGGAAGCAGCTACTAGAAGAATCTAACACAAAAATATACAGCACAAACATTTATTTTCCAGACTAAACTTTTAGTAATGTTCTCCAACATTTGGCCAGGATAAACAAGAGCAATGACGTGGCATAATACACCCGTACAGATTTCAATGGAATTCATATTTCAGCAGAGTTAGTACTGTCCTATAAATGCTAATTCATTATGCTTATTGAGAAACAATATGCATCCTTCACTTGGCATAATGTGCATAGGTACCAAATATGATGGTCCTAGCCCAAATACAGTTTGGTCTCTGTCAGGCCTACAAGGTTTCCCTAATAGCTGACACTACGACCTTGACCTTTGACATTGAAAAACAATTATAGACATCTTCCTTTCATCATGGTGATCAATTGTATCAAGTTGCATGATTCTGAAGCTAATGATTCAGTCTGTAATCTGCCTACAACGTTTTCCTACTAAGTGACAATACGACCTTGACCTCCAACCTTAAAAAACAACAGGAATCTTCCTCTCATCATTGTGATCAATTGTACCAAATTGTAAGATCCTGGAGTTTACGGTTCGGTCTGTATCCTGCCTACAAAGCCCGGACAGACAGACAGACGGACATACCATAATATGTCTCGTCTTTGACGGAGGTACAAAAATCTATTTCAATTTGGGACAGTTCTGAGCAGACAATCTTGAATATCAAATTGCATTCCAGTACAAGTTTCAGTTCTTTAGATTAACAGTAAGCAAAACAAAATAAGATGATTCTATCCCTCATACCTGTCGATTTAATGTCTATTATATGCAGAATTTTAAGAACACCGACATATACATCCAAACAAGAGTGAAAACGACTCGTCTCATGACCACCAAAGTCTGACTGAAAACAAAATCCACACATTAAATATGAACGCAATATCATGCCACACATGTTTTAGAAGAAATTCCATATTTTCCAATAATCAAAGTATGATAAAGATTAATGAAACACATCGAAGGCTACGACAGACTGATTGTATTAATGAAATTAATGAATATTGAAAAGCTCCGACTTAGCGAGCTCTCAACTCACCGGTTCAAATTCTGATAACCTGTCACTATATAGCAGAGCACCATGGACTTTTTTCACCAAGTCTTCACACGCATCTCGACTAGCACCATCACTAAATCCATAAGGAAAAGTCATTTGTATTACTGGGTATTGTATTATCTGTACTAACTGGTTACGAATGCCACAATCTCGACTCAAGACGACATTTTGTCTCAAGTACAAACCTTGCTATGAAGTACTTTATGAACTCCAGAAATTTGACTATGTCCTGACGATATTCTATTTTGTTCTTGGAATCTGAAACAAAAAATAGAGTTCCCAATGCTGTATACAGTATGTAGTATACAAATAGTGCATGTAGATGAGCACAACACTGAAAATCTTCGTCTTGAGAAAACCAGCTGAAGCCAAGGTTAACAATGGTTTTCAAAATATATCTCTAAAGAACTTGGACAATTACATTAATTCATTGAAAATTCAAAGTCTGGTACACACATGTATGTGTGAATATGGCATCACTGTCATAACATACTGAATGTTAGAACACAGTAGACATAATCAAACAATTGGACAGAAAAGGTTACAAGTAGTCCATATATACTTACCCCATGTACTATCTGGACTGTTAATGATATTCATCCACTGTCTATTAAACATGGAAACAGTATATAGTTAGTTTCAAGGAGCGTGAGAAGTCTGCAGTTATTATGATAACTTGCAATTTTGTGATTCAGAAATTCAAACCTTATATAAATCCTGTCTACTGATCTGCTGGCTAGCTTAATGAAACTAAATTATGTGAAATCTGAATGTTTTGTTGCAATTCTTTGAGGGTGACCTGCAAGGATTCTATTCAGTCTTTCAAAGCAGAACTTTGTGCCCTGACACTCATTGTCATCAGAATATGATTTGGTTCATCCTCCACCATGAAAATGTAGAGGCAGGACTTTAAACACTGTGTAGTACACGACAATGGTATGTTCAGATGTGCATGCATGTGGGAGATGGAATGAGGATCAAATTTACCATCATCTAGGCGGGGTACATGTAATTTTACAATTGAGTTCGCAGGGAATGGAGAAATGGCAGAACTTTCTAAAAATATGCTTTTTTGATTCATGCTATTCTATTGGCAATGCATTGGAATTATCAAAAATTCAAACAATTGATCTACAGGTTTTCATAACCCATAAATGTATCATTTCACATCTAGTAACTGCATTTGTACATTTTTTTCAGTGATTTGTATGTTGCCTCAAGGTAAACTACTAAGTATACTGCATTAGTCAAATGACATTCTCTTTGAAGAAGGTATTATCATATATATATATAATTACAGGTACAGTCAAACCTCGTTATCTTGAACTTGATGAGACTGAGAAAAAACTTCCGAGGATTCAAGATATCCCGGGTAAAATACTTAAAGAATTAGTGGCTGGGACTTCCGAATCAGTTCAACATAGCCATGGTATTCGAGATACCGAAGTTCGACTGTATTTCTACTCCATTGAGGAGGGAATCTTCTCAGACCTGATAAGTATTGTATGACTTGTGGTGAGCCGTTTACCTCATCATCATAAAGGCGCTGGTCCTGTTCTGCGGCTGAAAATGCCCCTTCAGAAAAACCTGATCAAACAACTCCATGCTGTGTGGGACGACAGGTAGAACGGCAGACGTTAAGAACTTCAAATATCTGAAATATATTTTCTAACAAAAATTATCGAGTATTTTGTATTGCAGATGATATAACAGAGCGTACTAAATAATAATAGTGATGGACAATTGGGTGACAATTTTACTCAAAGTCGGGGGACGAGAAATCGCCGGGTGCCAGTCTTTATGAGAACCCTGATAACAATGGCCGCATGGTAGGGCTGTGGCGATAATACCGGTATTCCGATATATTGCAATTCATCTCTTAAAAATATCGTATCGCGATACGTTTTTTTCAATACCGGTATATCGGAGAAGATGCTTGGCCTAAGAAATTATACATTTAAACTCGAGATTTCTCACATCAAATATAACGTTTCATAAAGCTGAAGCATTTTTGTAATTGTTCAAACACTAAGATACAGTTTTTCTACTTCCAACAGAGCAACGGAGTTAGCAGCCAAGTCTATCTGTTATATTAATTGTCTGACTATGTTTCAAGGACACTTGTTTTTTTAATTTTCATGTATTCTGTATCTTAAATCAAAATGAAATAGAGACAAGATAGTTGATATTCTTATTGAAAAATATTGCAATCATATCCGCAATTACATTTTGAAAATTTGCAATATATCGGCGATACGAAAATTTCACCCGATCACAGCGCCACCTGCAATGGCTTTATACAATTCTTTAACGTTCTTCTTTGTTTTCTGTGTTTTATAAATAGAATGAATAAAATTTACTTGATTGACCAAACTGCACATTATCATTTATGAATTAGCATAGCTTGTGGCTTGTTCAACTGCAGAAATTCTATTCACTTCATTGATGAAATTTCGAACTCCTACATCTATGCACCCTATATACTGTAAAATCATTTATTTTCGTGGGGTTAAAATTTCATGGTTTTGATTCTAATAATGAATTCGTTGACATTAATTTTCAATGATTTAAAACTCATACATATACATGTATATTCAGGCCTCATTATAAGTGCAAATGTGCGTCATGGATTTATTTTTGTAGCTATTATTTACGGGTCCATGAAAATGACGAAATTAAATCCCCAATGAAAATTATTGATTTTACAGTAAATAATATTACCTCTTTAACTCTGCTGTATTATTTTTGCAAGAGGAACAGTCATATGGTGTGGCAAATTCAATGTCCATTAGATTATCTGAAATGATAAAAATATAATATATTATATATCACAGTATCGATATGAAAGTCCATGGAATTAGTGGAAACAGTACTGAAAACAGTCATTCCCAAAATACAAATGTATCATTAAAAAACATATCTCATGGTGTTTGAATATACCTAGATAATTACATTCCCAAAGTTTTGTTCACATTGATAGAAAATTGAATGATTTATGGATAATTTTCATCAACATGTAGATGCTTCATCAATAATTGTTGTGCAACATCATCAGACAAAAAATAAAATAAAATATTAATCTTTATTTTTATAGACAAACATATTATACAAATCAACAATAAACATTAGCTACACCATAGATTTGGCATAAGGGGGTAATTTTGTGGGAGGAAACCCACATGTTCGAGTGGGCGACCACCATACCCTCTCACATATATCGACAGTAGTTGTATGCGAGAGGGTATGGTGGTCACCAGCTCGGATACGTGCAGTGGCAGATTTAGAGGGGGGCCTGGGGCCCTCCCTTTTGGTGACCAAACTTAATAATTATGTATAGATATATAGCTAAATTCACCTCTAAAAGTAACTTTAAAAAGCTCTAAACCCCGAGAGCTTCGCCCCCTAGACCCCGCTTTGGCTTTATCCCAGACGTTAACCTTATTGGCTCCTTTTTTCAACGGAACCCCCCCCCCCCATTGACAAATCCTGGATCCGCCACTGACATGGGTTTACTCCGGTTTTCTCCCACGAAATGACCCCCTCACACCAAAAATCAGTGCAAGTCAGTAAAATAAAGCTAGTTTATAGCTAATGTTAATTGTTCATGTACATAAGTCCGACTTCTCAAAATAAAGCTTATTTATTTTATTTATGTTTTCGGTACTTTTATCTGCGTTTTCGGGAATTACCCAATGTTTATGGTGTTTTCCATGGACCGCCAAGAAATGTAATAAATATTCAACTTTCTATCGACAAAAATTAAATAAAAGTATGATCCCTGTGGGTGTATTTCAGTGATACATTGGTGTTTGTCACTTTGTGGTGGGGTTTTATTGTTTTGTTAATTTTGTAATACTTTCAAGAACATATGTTTATATCTACCCGAATCGGATTCCTGAGGAGGAGTCAATAAAATGTTATCCTCCGATATGAGAGGGAAGAAACTTTCGCTGTCCTCAAATTCCATCGTAGGTTACAAGTTAGCGCCAGTCGAACAGATTAAAGAAAATTCGAACTAAATGTACACCGTACTGTTAACCATTCACTATCAATTGTACAGTAGCCTGTGTATGCCTATTCAATACATTAACAAAGAGGCCTAGCTATCTGATGTTCTATTCGCTTAGTCATTAGGTATATACTAGGCCTTGGCTACTACAGGATCTTTTTATGTTTTACTCCGACGATTTCATTTTCCCGCAAAATATTG